>JARK01000007.1:21883-55387 GCA_000688135.1 Ancylostoma ceylanicum
CCGTACCATTTTTGCCGCGCGCAACCCTCGCCGAGCTTTCGGCGGCAACGACTTGCCACCGCTCCTCACTTGCCGCCCGGCGGTTGAGCCCCACTCGGTGCTGAGAGACTCCCTCACTCTCACTGGGAGTTAGGATGAAAGATTGCTACGAGCCCAGTTTCTTTCTGTGGCGAGCCCCTTTTTCCTATTTCAATTTCTAAAGTTGTCCCTCGTTTCGAACCTATTGCAGTGTCGAATTCGAAGTAGATACAACGAATGCAAGCCTTGAAAACAACGGCGACAAAAGAAATTAGACTTTTAGAAATATAGTTACTCTCAAGATCTTTAGAGAGGAAACGGCATACAGATCTTACGCAGATCTTGGTGTCACGCTGTGATTTGATCGAAAAACCATGTGTTGGAAGTTGTAATAGCAAAAAAAACCTGTAATAGAAGAAATCATCCAGGATGAATTTCTTTCCATTAACAGGAGTGTTGCAAAACGAAATACGAGCACATCAGCGCTGCAAGAAGGGCTCAAGTACGTTTGGCGGCAGTTAAGAAGTATGGTAGTTCAAATTATACTCAGTCAGGTACGTCACCTTTGATGTCACCCCTGTACGAACCTGCTCTCTATAAATATATCACTAGAAACACTGAATGAGATAGCTCTCTGTTTTCTATACAGCTGATGGAACTAGTAGTCTCCTCGAAATAAGCGAAAGATTCACTCTATTCTCTGATGTTGAATGCCGTACATTTGGCGAGGTTTCTTCGGCAACCTCGCAGACGAGCTTGCCAACTAGCTAGGCCAACGAAGCCCGTCAAATGGGTTACCAAACAAGAAGTCCCGCAAACTGTCTTGCCAAACACATTCTCTTGCAGTATGTATCGCCACTGAAACTTCGCAACCAAACCTTTTGAGTTTTGGTAAAGCAGTATTAACATCTCGAAATTCTCATGCATCAAAATGCTAGCATACAAAGAACTCTTTTTCACTAAAACTTCTGCTGAATGCAAGCATCTGATCTCGACAGCAAACTTGACTGTGTCACAGCTATGAACCAATTTTACTATGGATAACTGCTTTCTCCTATAAGAATCCTATAGCATGATTATGCCGCGGTTCTAACTTGCAACATTTGACGAAAATTATTAGAGTATCCATGGGTCTTCCTTCTAGCGGATTGGCGGATTAACGCATTAACGCTCACTAATCTTGGCCTAACGTAATTAAAGGAATGACGAAATTTGAAATTTTTTAACACACCTCTGACAAATACATTACCTGAATCAGTCATGGGCTGGGCGTCATCTGTGTCCAAACTGAGGATCTCGTCTTTTAGACAAAATCTTGCAGATTTTAACGGTAGTTCAACTTTTTTCTTGTTTACTATTTTGTATTGTGAACGGAATTATCGTTACCCCCTTGAACAATCCGCAGTTACCCATGTTCCATCGGCGACTTTCATAACAGCGCACTTCCGTCCCTTGTTATTACCTGAAATGAGGTCGATTTTCATACGTACGCAATCGCATAATGTGGTTTGGTAGATACCAAAGGCCATAGCCTACCTTCAGCCCAATTCGTGTACCCTGAAGAAGATCCGTCGTCCCACACCCATTTTGGTCCCTGTCTGGAGAACCCTATCCAAAAGTATCCGTACGTCATACCCAGGAACACCGTGCTTATCTCTGAATTCAATGCTGTCAAAATTGAGAGTGTACAACAAAGTAATGGAGGAGACATACGCTGAATGTGGGCATTGTAGATTTCATTCGGTATCGACACCAAACCGTATCCTATTTTCTTGCATTCCGTTCTTGCCTCTGCGTACGAGGAACTGCTACGTATGTATGTGTAACATCTAAATCAAGATCTCTCTCGGACAGTCTCTCTGTAAAGATACTTGGCATCCGTACTCCTGCTCAATAAATCTTTTCTCATTGTATGAAAGCTGAAAAGCTGCATTTGCATATTTGCTCAGATTCATAGAACTGCTTACAGCTGTAACACTATGTGATGTGGGTTGCATAAGGATGAGTGTCCTGCTTTCTCCTTGGTTTGTGTAATGCTGGGAGAGATAGATAATTAAGTTCGGATCCAAGTTTTCTGAGTTTTGGAGGCGAAAGAGTTACCATGGTGAATCGATATTCTTTCAAACGTACATCTATAATTATGAAACGGTAGCTATGCTGAATGTACTCGCCTTTTCCCATAATTCCACGTAAAGCGACGGGAACTGTTTGATTGTCAGTTTTTCAGGCACGCTAATTCAATCGAGGTTCACAGCTATTCCAAGTGGCGCGTAACTGTGTATCCGCATTTTCTGAGGTACTCCTATACTTATGGAACGCATTGCATGTAATTAATCAACCCTTCTAGATACGTACTTCCTGCCTTCCGTCTGTTTTCCTCGAGATATGCAAAGGGTGAGGGTGCATCGATGGAAGTAAACTGTGTCGGGTCTCAGTAATGTTAAAGCGCCATCATATCGGTCTTCGATGAAGGACGGTGCGTCGGCGCTCAGTATTGTTTGAAACTCCTGGATACGGGTTTACCGAAGGAGGAAGGTTGAACCGGAGCTCAACATAGGAGAAAAGCCGCGATACTGGTCCTCCGATGGAAAAGGGTGCGTCAGCATTAAGTATTGTAGAAACCCCTGAACACAGGGCCTCCCATGGAGGTCGGCTCCGTCGGCGCTCAGTACTGCGGAAAACTCCGAGATAAGGGGCTCCGATGGATGGGGGGGGGGGTTTGCTGGCGCACAATAACGTGCAACAGACCAGGTCACGGGTTCGTTGGAGCTCAATAGTGAGAGAAACGCCAGGGTACGGGTTCGCCGATTGAGGAGTGTGCGTTGACGCCTAAATGCGGGAAAACGTCGTGCGGTGAGTCCAACAGTGGGAGAGGTGTTCGCACGCACCCCATAGTGCTAAGACTCTTAGCACTACGCAACGTGTCGTTGTTTTTGAAAGATTGCTTCAGCGCTCATTTGTGTTTATTTTCACCAATGCGTATTTTCGCCTCTTGCATTCTTCCGAAATCTGGTTTTCTTCACAATCAACCATATCTGTACTTTTCTCCTGTATAAGCAAGGAGGAGATTATCAATTCCGGTATCCCAATAACTTGAAGCAGGAGATCGTCTTAGGGGAGTTTTCGCACCGCATGGTTTATACTAAATTGTTGACAGCTTCCAGACTCATCTGTAGGAAACTCTTGTGCAGAGTTGAGCGCGTGACGGCCTCAGATAAATGAGGCGGCAGAAAACGGAAGGAAATACCATTACACCGGCTAGTAGTTTACCATGTTGATGTACGATGGAAATGTTCGATCAAAGCTTGCACCAAAATTGGGAGTCCGACGTTAGCTGGACAACTAGAATGATACGCAACTCATAAGGGGGGAATCGTACTTGAGCGCAGATAACAATAAGTTTCGCTTCTTTCTTAATTTTCTTGTTTCTGGATTTTGGAGCGGCGATATTCAGCATTGAAGGCAGCACTGACGAACACTCTTGTGTGGAAGATTTCGCCGACCTTCAGGTTTTTAGGAATTGCGAATTCATGGACCACTAGCGGAAAAAGCTACAAACAGCTGGAAATGAACTGTTTTTACGTCCACTGCGTTAGGCCATGCCTCACATGACGGTCAACTTCAGCGGCAGAATCCCAAAATGTCAACTCTCGCAACATCCGTGTCCACGGCAGTATCCCCGCCGATAGGTTGCTATTGTCTACCAGCAGCCGGATACACGGTGAACGAATCACCTGTAGAATAAGAATGCTCGAGTGTTATCTTTGAAAGACGAGGAGTGTACAGGCGCAAGCAGGGCGGGAGTACCAGATTATGCGTAATCGTTCTTTAGAAGCATGATTGAAGGCTATGGAAAGCAGTTTATGATGGGACTGCACTGCGTCTAATCGATTAGGTAATGAAGGGTTGCAGGACTGTCTAGTTAAGTCATGATTTTACTGATTTGCACGAATGTGGGGTGAAGAAGTGTCCATGGATTGTCGCGGTCACGTTAATTGAAGTTGTTGCATTTTGTCAGAACAAGTGCATTTTGCATTCGTTGCAACATAAAGCATTCATTTTCATGTCATTGTTTTTCGATGCAATGCACAAAATGCAGTGCATTTAAAGGCAGCACCCGCGGAAATCCTTGCGTTGGAGATCTCCCCCAATTTCGGGGTTTTTCGAGACGGCAAACTCAGAGGCAGGGATGAAACTGCGTCAAAGAGGCGAGAAATGCGAGAAATGAAGGCGCTCATTCCCACTTGTCAAGTGCGCGGACGAGTGCTCCGCTGTAGGGTGCGCGCGCGTCCCGCCACGAAACCCTGTGAATGGTACGCATTGCACGCGTTCGCTGCGCCAGACCACCCACGGCGATAGCGTTAACTGGCGCGTCGTGCAGTTGAAAACCCGGCGCGGCCGCGACAGCTATTCTTGTTTCTCTGCAGGTAGGTCACCATTCCTTGTGTTCTTATGACATTTGTGATGTGCTCACTCTCTATTTTACGAATTGCACCTCAGCTCCGAGTCGATGATTTCGGCTGGTGCTGCCTTTAAGGCAATGCATTGACAAAAAATGCAATGCATTCTCAAGAAAACAGCGTATTCGTTCTCGATTCAATTACCCAAGTTTGCGGTAATTCAACGCGCTGCGTCGCATTTTCTGCGGGTACTTTCGGTCTCGTTATGTTTCTTATATTTCTGCAAAACGCTTGCATTTATTGCAATTCATTGCATTTTGCAACAGTGCGTTGTATCATTTCAACGCATTAATCTTTCTTCCGTTATTTTGAATATGTTCAGATGATGTGGGATTGTGACGAGGGCGCCTTTAGGTCCATAGATAACAAAAAAAAACGGAACCCTTACGACTTCTCCTTTTCGGTCTTAACTTCACTCTATTCTATTCCTCAGCCGCAATAGTACGAGCGCTCTGCAAAAAAAATCTCTACCCCTCCACAAAAAAACCCCATCACTTGCCTGCATGCAGTTCACAGATGATGACACATTTTTACAAAACTTTGCAAACAAACATGATGAGCTAGTATTTCACCAGTCAAAACAGAACTGCCTCACAATAAGGCAATTTATACTAGATGCGAGCGACTGACACGCATGCGAACGTATGATATGTATCCCCAGACTCGCCAGCAATCGTGGCTCTCGCCACGACAGCCGGCTGACGTCGCGATCGCTACGGCCGCCGCCGGATGCCACATGGATAAAGTGGATGAGGAGGCTCCAAAAGGAAGAGGGATGATAATCAAAGGGGCGTGGCAATCGACAGGCAACATTACCATTTCGCTATCACTTACATCGCCAGTTCATTTTGTACACATCCTCGGGAGCACTGGCGAAGGGCTCCGCTTGGCAGTGATCAGTGGCGATGTAACGTGACAATCGATACGTATCATTCCCACGGTCCTTATCTCTTACATCGCCAGGTCATTTCGATTCATTCTGAACTGGCGAAGTCTATGAATACTCTGTGATGAAGGATAGGGCCTGTCACGTCGTTGACAGAGCTCACAGTCACAGGCGGCCACGCGTTCTCTTCGTTGAGGGTTTGATACCACGTGGACCGGTCTTCACGGAAAATCTTCCGCAGATGACTGCTTACGTCCGGCTAACATAAATTGTACTAATGATAGTGCGGCTGCTGAAGCTGAGAAGTACCCTTCACTCGAAGGTTTGCTAACGCTTCATTCACAGCCCCAAGAAGGTCGCGAATACTCGTCGAAACTTCAAAATTTGATTTAACAATCGTAAGTTGCCAGCGTTTGACGACCGAAAGGATGGTCGAGGCAACGGTGGATGGACACATTCCGCGCTGATTTAAAAAAGCTGGTATGCGCGCGAACCAGGCACACGACAGACAGTCGTCAAAGGGATCAGTAGAGTGGACTTCGCCACCAAACGCAACAAACACTGAAAAAAAATAAGATGATGTGAAAATTTTGGCGTAACGCAATCTTCGCAGCGTTACGATGTCAAAGCTACCAGCCAGGGTCATGTGCTTCGAAAACTACCAGATTCTTGGTACACCTGCAGCAAATCACACTGATGGTGAGCTCCAGGTCTATGAATTCGTGTCCACTGCGTTAAAAAAAACTACTTGCAATTTTGCCGACAAGCACGTGTTCGCTACTGCAGGCGATCTTCCTTGGTGAGCAGGAGACTGCACACAGACCTCACAATCTTTCCACAATCGTTTATAAGACGGAGAGAGTATGGAATTGAGATTTGAAATTTTCGCTTTCAAGCTCGCATCACGAAAAATGTCTCTTTGTAAGCGACTGCAGACAAGCAGTATCATTTCCATGTTAGTGACATTTGTGCAAAAAATGCTAAAAATCACAAACTTACTTTTTTGTGGCAGCATCGAGGAGATGGCCTTTAGGGCAAACATACTCTGCCACAGTTACCGTCGCAACAAGTGAGAGAATAAAGCATTTGAGAAGCATTCTGAAATGTCCAACAACTTATGCAGTGAATGATGTGAAGTGTCCGAATTCCGAACAACCTTGCACTTGTAATTATAGCAAGAGACCTTCTTGAAGGTTAACATCGTTCATATTGAAGGTTTCGAACCTTTCAGAATGTAGCTAGCTATTTCCTTTAGCCAGAAATTATTTTTATTTTCCCAATGCCCAATTCTGTCGACACGGGTATAATAATTTTTACCCCTACGTGAAGCGGCATACACACATCTAGACTCCGAATCTTACAAAACTGCAAAAACTACTGTAGAAATTATTTCGATGTGACAACGAAGTTAATAGTCAACGTGTGTGAGCTATTGCACCATTCCTTGCTCTGGACTTTTAGTTGGAACGATGTGAAAACAAAATGGTCCAAAATTCGAGAAGGTTTCTTAGAAGGATAACTCCATAGCTCAAGAACTATGGAAAAATGGGCGCATTCTTCACATCTTTGTGGCAGGAAATACTGTTCTCAAGTGGTTCAAAAAATGTTTGGAATTGGTGAGGTTCTGTGAAAATACCCAGGCAAGCCCACATAGGAGACAGGTCTACGGGGGGTGGGTCTCAGAATCAAGTCAAGAAGCAAGGCTATTTTTTAAGTGGTGCGAGACCCAAGACCTCTTCTTTCAGCTAACTCTCCTACAACACCTATCTGAATCTGAAGGATTGTTGTATGCAATGAGCATTCGAAAGCAAATCGCGAGATGATGCAACGCCGAACTGGCCTGACGAAGTTAGAAAAGGATAGGGCTGATTGAGACTAGAATTATCGCTGTGCCGCGGAGCACTTACACCAAACGCGACCTCAAGAGATCAGAAAGGTATACGTAATTTCCTGCAAAACTACCGAAAATCTGTTTTCTAGTTCCAATTTCTGAGCATCTTTCGGGCGAAACATAAGAGAGACTACGGGATTCCCGCACCATGCGCTCCCTCGCTGGCCATAAATGGCGAAAGTATGTGGAAAGTATGTGCCCACTCTGCAGCAACTCTTCCTTTGGGCAGTAACTTGAATAAAATATGAAACTAGAGCAGCAAAAATACGTAACCGCCGATGAAATCAATTTCTGGAGTAAGCTCAGCTGAGTCTTGTTAATGCTCAAACTTTTCATCCCTTACAGGATATCTGAACTCCTGGAGATTGTCAATTGAAAAATGCACAGAAAACAATTCAATTCAAGACTCCCTCTGAACGAATAACAGTGAATAGTGTTTTGCAACAAAGATAAGATTAATGCTAGGGTAAAATTATAGTAACATATCACTACCATTTTCATAAATTTTGATTCGATCAGTTTGTTCAGTATTGTGGTAGCTAGCAGCACTATCACACTGCTGATTCTTGCAGGTTTCGAAGAAATTTTTTTTTTCAAATTTATGAACTTCACCCTTACTGCGACTCGCAAGAGGTTACTTATGGTTATGCTTATGGTAAACATAGTTCGGTGACAATGGGCGACTAGTTCGAAGCAATTTACCGCGCTCATTATTTCTTGTACAAAGGATATCATGGAAAATTAAAGGAGGACCTGATTTGGAGATTTGGCAATGTAGTGAAATGGCGATAACAGGTCCATTTATACAAGTATGCGGTGACGAATACGGATTTGACAGATGCCTCACACTGTGTTTTATTTATTGGAAATGTTCACCCTATTACGTGCATCTCATCACATGTCATCGCAGGTACTTTGCTTGCACCAGACTGAAAAAGACTAAGCAGTTCTTTTTCTCCTTTTATGACTCCTTTGGCATTGAAAATGGCATCACTCACGTTTATCAGCAAAAGAATCCAGATGTCAGAGAAACTGAGCAGTGACTGTAAACCACCACCAGAAAGACAGTCACCGACAAGAGTGAGAAAAGCTTCACGACAAGGGTCGGCAGGTGTGCATTTGAATCCATGTTCGAAAGCAACCTTTACATGGTCAAGCTCTCCCCTCCTCTTTTCGATCTCATAACAGAGACATTATGTGAGAGCATAAAAAAAACCAAAGGTGATATGTATGTTTTTCCAAAGTCCCAGTTTGCCCAACAAGTACTAAAAGTACTAATTCGACGAGAAATTAAGAGTAATATTAGAGAAGACCTGCTAACCTACACCTAGAGAGCCGGATAGTCGTGCTGAAAGCGAACTGCCACGAGGTAATATGAGGAGAAATTTCTATATATCAGTAAAGTCGCTAATTAGTTGATGGAACAACGATGGTCCAAAATTCCCGCTTCGTCCACCTAAATCTGCGTAGTTGGCCTTGTGATAGTCCCTGATAATTAGGGGCTACAGAAGCAACGAGTGGATGTCCGTTCACTCCAGGCGCTAACGCTTGACGTTTCCATACCTTATTTATGGGAGTATTAGAAGCAGTTCGGTGTTGTAGAGTGGATTGACGAGTGGGTTTTTTGCAGTATGACCCTCGTAAACGCCTCACAAACTTGGTGTGGTCACTGTCAGATTTCAATGGACTCCAATGGTCCGATTTTCTATTGTTGGTCAGTCCAGGTAGTAATTAGTTGCTCTCGCTCGAAATGCCTACTTGGCCGGCATACCCATTTATTGAACAATTGCTATTGTTAATATGTCAATAATTGTTGGTTTCCTTGATTGAGATTTCGTGAATGTGACCCGTGAAGTTCCGATTCTTGATTCGTTTGAATGAGTGTTTTTTCTTATCTCCAGGCCCGTTTCTTGTTCCTTGCCGACCATGATTCTTGAGGTTGTCCCTCAAGTTAGGGTTTGAGGATTGTCTTCAGCTCTGGTAAGGGAAAGACACCAAATCAGAACGAGACAAACACATAGTAGAAATACGGAATCACTGGTGTCACACCGTCTCTGAAGTTTTGTGGCAATACAATTGGTGAGGTTTGTCCGACATGCTCGCAGACGAGCTTGCCAACTACACAGGCAAACGAAGAGCCAAATGTTTTACAAAACAAGATGTTGCGTCGGATGTATTGCCGAACAAATCTCTCCATATGTATGTATTGCAATGCGAGACTCGTCAGTTGTGCCGGCAAATGTATCGCCAAGCAAACCTTGGTAAGTACTCTGCCAAAACTTAAACTCGCAAAAGTTTTGATATCCCCGATGACTGTGTCGTGGTACCGATCTAAGGGGTCCGCTGTTATATCCACTACGCCATACCAGTCGACACTGATGATTGCTGAACTAAGAGTAGGATGAACACGACAACCCCATAAATGTATTACCAAGCATTTTCTTGCCAAAAGTGGCACACACAAACGTAACGGCTCCATCTCTCCATGCTGTGAACTTTTGTGTACAATAAGTTATGAACGTATTTTTTCTGCAACGTCTTTCGCCGCAAACACCATTTTTATGAGTCGTTTTGAGTGTAAGTCGAAATATGGTGTCTCTCATACTGTAATTGGAATTGGGCGCTGTCTCTGATTATATCCTAAAAAGTGGCATAATGCAACACTGACATGCAATTCAAGAATTTCAGAATAGTCCATTATGCAAAGCTTTAGTTTGAATCTTGGGCCCGTAGTAAAGTGTCGTGGGCGATCATCGCACATTATCTTGATGACGATGATCGCATCTCGCGTGGAAGAGGATCGTGGCGATCAGCGCTATGATGAATCGATCGTGAGCGATTGAGGCAATTTATACTAAATGCGACTTGCGTGCGACTTTCAGACGCACGCGGAAGATTTTCAATGAAGACCGGTCAATGCGGCATGAAATTCTCAATGAAAAGAACGCGCGGCCGTCGCGAGGCCGTAAACACGTGCTACTGACAAGGAAAAGATACTTGGTCACTATCGCCTTTCGTGGCGAGGTATATATTGCCTTACGCAGTTCTCGACGCTGATTTCAAATCTGTTTTTATCTTCTTCTAAATTTATCTCTGCGAGTGGTTACACCCGTTTCTGCAAGGCAGGAACGCTTACGTAGGGCGCACACAAGGAGTGTGTGCCAGACGAGTCGTGGCGCAATGGTAAGCTCTTCAAAATCAATATCGCGAGTTCAGTTCCTCTCACAGCCTCCTGTTTTGCGTTTATCTTCCACCTACTGTTTTCCTCTGAAAATCCATTCTATGCAATTTTATAATTCTTTCCACCTACAAATTGATCTTTTGGAATTTTGGAAATATCAGGAAGAATTCTCTCTACACCAGTTTTGGAAAACCTCTTGAAAAATACATAAACTTTTGAAGTTTAATCACAGTACAGTTGGTCAACCTTGCAGTGTCACTGCCTCCAAAATCGATGTAGTAGGAATCCCTCCAAATGTTTCCAAACTTTCAAAAGATTAATATGTTGGTTGAAAGCCTTATGAAGGAGCATAGAATGGATTTTCAGAGGAAAACATTAGGTGGAAGGAGAATGCGAAACGACAGTCTGCGCCAAACTGGTAGATCCTCTGCTATTGCAGCTGCAATTGCTTCTCGTCGCACGTGCGATTATCGCCTCAAATGTGGCTGCGAGGTGTGTAGGCACATTATCTCACCGCCATGACACTTTACTACGAGCCTTGATGTTTTTGAAATATGAATTTTGGGAGCCTAAATACCAATAAAGAAATATTTCTAAATCCCTCTCATCTAAATTTTTCCAGACGCAAAATTTTGTCTTATCGTCATGGGAAAAACCAGTTCTGTTTGCTCGATAGCTAACATTAGAACATCAAATTTTTACGTAAACTTCCGACCTTGGTTGAAGTTAGATTTGCTGCTTGCGCTGAAGCACGCCGCCTCTAAGCTGAGGGACTTTGAACTCATTTGTGGAGAACACCTATTTGTACCGCTCTTAGAATCGAGAAATCCGGCAACTAACTGGAAAGAAGTTCATTTCTAGTATCTATTAAAGCGCGGATATGCAATGTTTACAATTCATCGGAACAAAATGCTAATCTATTCAAAAATTCGACGGTTTCTAGAAGAACTGAAGGCGTTTGGATGCCTGCGTGAACGGAAATGAGATTTGCGAGAATCGCTTACATCTTCAAATTACGCATTATTTCTTGCTTCAAAAATATTTTTGTTACAGCAGAATCCTCCTGCATAAAAGCTTCTATATAAATAATGATAACGCCGCAAATTTTTCTACAGCGCAGACGTGCGGGGCCGGCACGCAACACCATTTTTCTCCGGAGCGGGCTCAGCTCACAGACAGTATTCGTGTATGACGCGGGAATAACTACGTAGAAGATCGGCGAATGTTTCATTATAGAGGATAGATGCAGTGGAAGTCGCGGTTGGACCTGCTTCTCCCTAATTCCATTGGTTGCGTTGATGATGGATGCAGCCGCCAAGGGGGTGGGGGCGTTATACCTGGGATGGGCGGCGCGTATGGGCTCTATGCTTGGCTAATTGGGTTAATTGAGTATTCGTAGAGCCAGCCCCATCGTCCTTTCCAGATATAACGTTCTGTACCCATTCGCCAATAGTGAAAACGAGAGACTTAGACAGCGTTTTCATGTCTTCGCGGTGGCACTAGCGTCCAATGCTTCCAGCTCCACAGCCACTGGACGAGACAGTGTTCATGAAGTTTTCAGGCTGCATAATATATGTATCAGGGTTTTCACTCTAATACATTTCTGTGCCAGGACTCAGGGTCTTGTGATAAGCAGGATTGTTCTCATCCTATCGGCATAGATGACCCCGTCAAAGGTTCTGCTGCATTATAGCCGGGGAATAAAAAATTGCGCCGAACTCCAACAGTACATATAGGAAACGCCGGAATCAAGGGGATGTTTTGTTCTTCGTTTGAGTCGCATTTACGCTTTACACTGCTGTATTACCGGGACTTCTGGGGAGATGTAGCGTTATTTGATAAGAGTTTGCGGGCGACTTAAAGATTCACAGAAGTCTTGACTCCTAGGCTGTGCTTGTGAATGTTCAATCCACGTCAAACAAGATTTCGTAGAGGTCTAGGACATAGAACCTATCTCTTGCGCCAGAAAAAACCCTCCACATGCTACTGGGTAAGTCAGCTCTTCAAATCGCCCATAACATTCAAAGTCACGTAATAAATGCAGTGGAAAAGGTTGCAGATTTTGGTTTTCGATACAGTAACAGATTGAATTTCTCTGAGCATTACAGGAATATCTATATCAGAGAAGTTGTTCGCACCTATCTGATCTTTGGAGGGTTCTCTAAAAGATAGACGCATCCTTTTGAGAGCATATAAGACATATGTATGTAAGATCCATAGTTGAATTTGGCGCGTTGCGTTTTTTACAACCACAAAAAAGGGCATATACATGCTGCAAAGGATCCAGAACAGTTTTACGAGAACAATGGTGATAAGTACTAAGGGTTTCCTGTACTACAGAAAACCTGGAGCGAGAATAAGGGATGCTTATTACCATGTCCGCACGCTTGAATCGAGAAGGAAAGTGTTAAATGTTTGTATACTTTACAAGGGCGCGTGTGGCTCGCTGCGCACGCACACGGTTGATGGTTCGATCGCGCCCGTGGCCAACCAAACCATCCATCCCCCGGGGATCCCTCCATCCCTCGGTAAATTGGAACCAGAGGAATCTGGAAGGATGAAGCACTGACTTGGTTCATCGGATGCCCTACGCAAGTCACTGTATAGGGCACATACTCATTCAATACCTCCACGATACTCAGATGAAGTCGAATGCGTGGCGCTTTCCATGTGACAGGATTGATCGACGCCTAACACTTCATCCTTCATACTTTACAAGATGTTATGTGGCTCGAAGTTGATCTTAGAAAGTTTTTCACGATTGCTAAGTCAAAAACCAGAGACAGCTCGGAGAAAATTTCTTCCGTAGATCCAAAAACAACAATTAGACTTGTAATTTTCTCATGCCGAGATGATTGCTTTTACTTGAAGGCAGCACCTACGTAAATTTTCGTCTCTGAGATTTTGGTCGTTTTAGGAGCTAACCGGATCTTCTAACAATTCTACGAGGATAGCATCTCGGAAAACTCAATTTTTCTGAAATTTAAGTAGTTTAACGTGGATCAGCAGGATCTGCGTAGTCGTTCTATCGAGTTGTGGCCGCAGTGGACCGTTGCCATCACCTGATTTGGTGGGCAGCAATTTCTGTTCTTGCTATTATCAAGCTTTTTCCTAGTCCTTGCCTAGTTTTTTGCATTTCTTAGCACGGCGAGTTTCCCTACTTGTTATTTCGCGAGAAATCTATTATATTTGCTTAGACAATTGTCGGCTGCCTTCCGCCAGTGTCACATTTTTCATCTTTTTGTCACGATCGTTCTAGAATTCACTGGTGCTCCTGCGACACCTCGATTGCTCAAGTCATCTTCTTGAATTTCCTTTTCTCTTGTAACTTCAGGATTGCTGTAAAATAGTGCCAAAAACTGATTTAACAATGAAACAAAAAGGCGGCGGTATCGACTTTCTTCGACCAGTTCACAACGAACAAATCGCACAACTCAGCCGACCTGTTCGGAAGTGATGAATCAAGTGGTTCCAGAAAACAGTGATTCCAAACCTTCGACTGTTTTCAGCTTGGTTACAGTGATCAGCACACGCGATTACCTGCGTCACGCAATCGACTTCATCTGAGCACCGTAGAGACGATGAATGCATATGTGCTCTACGTAATGACTTGCAGGGGGCATCCGATGAATAAAGTCAGTGCATCATCTTCGCAGATTCCTCTGGTACCAATTTACCGACCCCGGAGGGATGGATGCCTTGGTTGGCCACAGGCGCGATCGAACCATCGATCGTGTGCGTGCGCAGCGAGTTTCGCATCGGGCAGTCGATTCGTCTCCGATGTTCAGGACGTAGTTGGGATTCGCTTTGTTTCTGGCCTTGACTCGCTCGACTCCGGGGGCTTTCATCTTTTCGCCCATTAACATTTCGGTGATTTGCGGGTATGATGACCTTGCAGTTAACATTTACTACGCGGATGCAAGCTTGTTCTTGTACCCTGAACTGTCATATTCAACTGTAGTCTCCAGCGTTGAAAAAGACATGAAGGAAGATAACGTCATAAATGAGCTGAAGGATCGAGTAACTAGCGACCGAATAGGAGGGTGGAATCTAAAGAACAGTTTCAAATTCTTTCAACAAGACAGAAGAACTTCAAGCCATTTGGGGAGGTAATCATGAAGTTCTCTGCGAAAGAGAAGTGCTCCGAATTGTACAAGATTGCCGAAAGTTTGCCACAATTTCCTTGCCAGAGTGCAATCACTTGCCCGGTGGTATCTTGATGTTGCGGAATATACTGACAACACTGCTCCACTGCAGATGCACTACTTCTAGCTTGAATCGAACGATGCGGGTGATAGTTCACGTGTGTATTCCTTCCCCGGGTACGCCTCTTTGTACAGATAATACGCATATTCAGAGAGGATACGACCTCGCGTCGCGCAGATCATGCTTCCTCCACAGTTTAGAAAGACTGGTATTGGTGCCAAACTCTTGAATGTATTGTAGTTATAAAGATCTCTGCTCGATGAAGGAAGTACTGGATGTGTCTGCTGAGGATCTGGCTGACAACCTCGTCTTACTTCGCGACTATGCTGACTGCATCAACTGCTCCAAACTTCCGGATTTCGCACCTGAGAAAATAAAAAGTGGTTTTGCCACTGAAATGAGAGATGCGGCACGGAATAAGCTCAAAATCAATCAAAGACATGCTCGACGTGTTTATGGAGTACTGCGTCTCCTCTCACTTATCATTGAGATATGGTCTTACTTTCTCTCCTCCGAACTTCATCTCTTTCAAACGCCCGGTCTCCAAACGATTGTTAGTACCGGCGAGCGGCGCGCTCGGATGTAATAGTGACAGAGCATGTCAATAGAAAGACTCCAAGCAGCGAGCTGGTAAGAAAGATGTGAAGAAGAAATGGAACATGCTCAATTTTAACAATCTATGAACGCAAATTCTCATTCGCTCATAAAGCTATTGTTGGCAACAAGTTCACGGTCGGCATGCATTGTCTAAGTATACGAAGGAGCCATCCTTGTCAACAAATGCGTTCAGACATTCAATGTGTCATGATAAGAGAAATTTTGCGATGTTGTTTGCTTTTTCGTTGGTGCATGTTAGCAAAAACACTTTCTGTAGATTAGACGTATATTATTCAGAAGAATCGTGAGTCGTCTGAGGAGGTATCCACCCTGAGTGTCGAAAATCAATTGCACAGAACTTCCCAAACTTCGCCAACCAACAATACGCCTGCTCCAGCTCCTAGGTCTTCCCAGCCTCTTGCTCGAAACCATCCTCCTCTCAAGGTGGCTAACTTAGGTGATACCGTTTCTGAATCAGTATGCGAGTTCAGAGAAAGACAACGTTCAATTGTAGTCGTAGGAGTGCAGGAATCTGATGAGCCTTTTGCTAGTGTTCGTGCGATGTGTGATCTCAACTATGTCCGTCAGATTTTCATCTTGGACATTCCGAAAGTTTCGAAAAACCCTGGACTTGGGGAACACTTTAGTAGTACAAGCTGCACCTGGAACATCCTTTTCCCTTCTTACAAAAAGGTTGCCTAAGAACAGGAGGACTTGTTTCTCAGCTGAATGGACGCGTTTTCGCGGTTGCATTCGGCTGCATCAGAGCATCGAAATCTTATTGGGGCGCGGGAAAGATCGATTGTCAGCTGTTCTATTCACAAACCACCGCCCTTTTGGAGTGAATTCCCTCAGTATGCTCTCAGAATTACACCAATTTTCCTCATTCTCTCATTTTCCTGTTTTTTGGAAATTGTAAATCTTTTTCATTAGTACTCAAGAAAAACTGCAGCTGTTTGGCTCCTATGAGGGCTCATTTCTGTCGCAGCTTTAATTTCCTCCAGATGAAATACAAGCGCTGTTGCCGAACATCCCAGCTTCAGTCATTGCCCATTTCCGAATTATCACAAGAAATCTTTTCCTCCTTGCCGAGCCCATCAGCAGATGCTCGCTTTACACACCCACCACGCTGAAACAAATTCAGTTTATATAATGTTTTCGAAGAAAACATTGACAAAATAATTTTCTTTTAGGATTTACAGAACTGAAGTATTAGGTTGTAGGGAAAGTTCTCGCGGTTTTTGAAATTTTGCTTTTTTAACCCTACGCTGCCTTGCAACGACCTATCTTTTGCATATATAAGGAGGTCAGTTATGTCCAAGTTTATTAGTATCGTTCACTAAAAACTCATGCACAAGCCCTGCCAGGGAGATAAATTTTTCGAAACCGCACATTCGCAGCCTTTTAGTATACGGCTTCAAATCTGGTGAATTAGCAACCATATCCAGTCGCCATATTAACGCTGTATTTGGGGACGGTGCAGTGACCGAACGCCCTGCGAAGGATTTGTTCAGACGCTTTCGTGCCTGCGACTTCGACCTCAATATTTCGTTGAGAAAGGTATAAAAGTTATCGCAGTGTGTGATGGTGATTTGACGGAACGCGATCTCCCGCAACGTGCCGAGGTGGCTACTGAATTGCCCTCGTACAGACGAATTAAAAAGCTGGATGATGTCCTCTTCAAAGCAGATGAGAAGTGGTGCCTATACGTCAAAATCAAGCGCAGTCTACCTTGAGTTAACAAGGATGAGCAGCATGAACCGCAGCCAAAGGTAGGTCTTCACCCTCTGGAGGTTATGACCAGTTTTTGGTGTGACTGTAAAGGCACCATACACTGCTAGCTACTACCACGCTATATTGCGCTCACGGTAGATATGTATTGTCAGGGGCTGTATAGAATGGCCGCAAAAGTCGCAGGAAAGGGTTCGAATTACGGCACGATCCAATTCCTGCACGACCCTGGTCGTCCACTCCTTAAAAGAGTGGCCCGCCAGAAGCTACTCGACTTTGGATGGGAAGTGCTGACTTCAGCACTGTACAGGTCTGATCTTGTACCAAGAGACTAGCGACCCTACGGGTCGCTACAAAGTTTGCATGCGGCAGCCACTTGAGGCTCATGTGAAGGGTATTATCCACAAACATGGGTTTGCAAGCTTCTTTCTCCACCTGCTAGATTTTCCTTCTCTCCGTTTTTGCGGTTTTCTATACGACTCCTCTCTCTTTTTCTTTGACACTATTCTTGCTCTACTCTTCATATTAAAACAAGGAGCTATTCAAGTATTAAAGTTCAGAAGAAAGTACATCTATGAACAAGGAATGTTTTTTACAACATCCTTCCCAATACTTTTACTTGAAATTGGAACGTAGCCAATGCTGCTCAAAAGATCAGCGCGTTGAATGCAGAGGATGCCATGACAGAAAGAACAACTCAGTATTGGTCTTGCAAATCCAGAATTTAGAAAAGTTCAAAGCTTTCGAACATGTCATGAACTTATGCGAACCATATTTACGATATTTTCTGCTAATTTGCCGAGAAGAAGTCATCAGTGTGCCCTGGATTAGACTGTATTCTATAAGTTTATAAGTCATGATTGCTACTAATCATTTACTATTAAAAATATTTTAAGTATTTTTATTCTTGCATCTGAGTCCCCAGAGCGACGAGATTGCCAGTTTTTCCACGCTCACTCCCCCTGGCTTGCCACTACTGCGCCCGGCACTGCCCCATGACATCTCCATTCCTGATGTCGCCGAATACATGTAGTGACAGCAAACAAAGTAAAAATGATGCCATCGCAGCATAGGCTTAACTTCGGACGAGTACTGCAGCCACAAAAGTGAGGAAAGGTCGTGAGAAGCCAAAATGAATGAAGAACTTCCCACACACCTGCGCATTCTCATGTCGCGGCAAGTCACACCCACTCCGAAATGCCGCAACGTTTCACCATAACAAATCATGCACCCTTGAGCGCTATTGCTCAAGGGCGCATCACAGAAAGAACACGGATCCTCACACATGGCGACTCTCCCTCTCCCCGTTCACATCGCAGTATGCACAGACACACGGCTTGGAGCCTTGTGCCTAATAAGACCGATGTATTTCGAGCGTACAGTCCTTCTCAAAAAAATAGACGGATTGCGCGTGCGGTTTCTTAGTGTTGCGACTGCACCATCGCGGTGGGACCTACTCAACCTCTCACTTGAGGCATGCTCTCTCCGCATCCCTCGTTCAGGCCCCGCCACGATGGTGCAGACGCGCAATCAGTCTTTTTGAGAAGGACTGTATGTATGAGCGACTGCCATCGTCTGCCCAGCACAATCAGAATTCGCTGGCTTGCACTGTTGGAAAGGAGCGTGCTAACATTGGTAAACAAAACGCCGCTCATCACTGTTGCTTCTGCAACCGGCGACTTGTCATAGTCCATGTGAGTCCTCGAGAGACGAATAGAGTGTGTTTCGATCATAGCATTCATTGTCTCCATACACAACTGCCCTCTCACCTCACTAAAATCCAAATCAGTGCACAAAACCGTTCAAAACGTTTATTGAAAATTCGTCATGGCAAACAACTTAAAGAATTGAACAAACTGAACTAATCTCTACCAAAAATTGCTTGTCAACAATTTTGGGCTGGAATAACTTACCTAGCTTAAGTGCAGCAAAATGCATAGCTAGCATGATAGGGATTTTGCATGCTTGTTACTCTGAAACGGTAACACTGGGAGTTCATCATCCGTACGAGAATA
This sequence comes from Ancylostoma ceylanicum, assembly GCA_000688135.1. Lineage (NCBI taxonomy): Eukaryota > Metazoa > Nematoda > Chromadorea > Rhabditida > Ancylostomatidae > Ancylostoma > Ancylostoma ceylanicum. The sequence continues at coordinate 40,869 of JARK01000007.1, forward strand.
AGTATAGGAGGGTAGCTTTGGGAGTGCGACGATGACTTTGTCTGCAATTACGACCGCTCATTGTTGTGGGCTGGCTGATCAGTGGTTCGGTTGATGCGAGGACGTCGCAGGATACGTCCGTAAGAATGTTTTACCAAGTGAGAACAGGAAAAGGTGGAAATGGGAGGAAAGTGTGAAAATTACATTGAACCAAGTGATCATCAGGCCGACACCACGCCGCATCCCTAACTGCAGACAAAGTCCCAGAAGCACTTTCGAGCATAAGCTGTGATTATAGTACGTCGGAGTCCGCTCCCGTCGGATAACAAATGATATATCGATCCACGTCTGGATCGAAACGTATCAGTTGTTATCCGACGGGATCTTACTCTGACGCACTAAAGGGGATTCTTGAAGGAGTGACAAACGGTGCAATTGCAGACCCAGTACAAAGGTTACGTGCAAACTGCCGGAAACGGCTCGCACGTAGCCTTTCAACTAAGGATTCGAACGGTTGGAATGGATCAGCCAGCGCGCGTACATGCGGGAGATAATTTGAATTCAAACTCCTGACGACGTTAGCGTTGGACTCTTTGGACATCAATACTCACACTCTCTTGGACTTCGTCATCACCTCTCAGCACTCACTTCACTATCTATATTGATATTCTCTTTCCTTTCTAGGATCTAACACGTTTAAATTAATTTTGACAGCTTCCTTGGGAACTACTGATGAAAGGGTATTACACCCGGGGGCGCCAAGGAAGCCGTACTTCCGGTCTAGTTCAAGCCCCGAAACCGGTAAAGTACAAAAACTATCACTCTCTGTATAGGCCAGACTATGTTCTTCATTCGACGGACTTGTAGCTTATTGCATTATCCAATCAAATGTCTTAACTCATTTGGACTTCACATTTGATCAAGCTTTCATAACACTCGCTTACTTATTGTATCAAACTGGAAGGTGTGGTGACGTGAGGTTATACCCACTCCCAACACCGGACCAGTATCTACATGCTCATGCATGTAGAGATCTATTTAAGCAGACATTTTCGTTAATGGGATCAGATAAATACCGGTATGGATATGTTATGAATGGAAAAGAAACATAGCACAGGTTTATTGGTTACTTTCATAAAACATTCCAATAGAATAAAACAAGGTTCGTTTAATAGGGGGCTCATTATCAAATACGTGGCATTTTACTGTCAGGGCCATCACCGGATGAAGCTTGCCTTTTAGACTTATTATTATTCTTCCTATCCAGCACGGGCTTACTGGTTTGCAGGAACCTTTGTTTTTCTTTGACGATCTCCTCGGCATTGATACCGTACCGAACCGAAGCCTCTTCCAAGGTATAATACTAAAAGTAGTAGTTATAACTAGTAATTCTAACTAGGATATATCAGCAGATGATCAGCAAGATCAGTGGTCTTATTTCCGATATTCTAGACTTGTATATGTATTCTCACCTGTTTATCAATACGAAGTCGAAGAGTTCTTTTGTCTACCAAGACAAACAAAACCTGATAGTTCGCATCGGCCTTCTTTAGGTTATTCATTTTAGTTATTATCAAGCGCTTTAAAGCACAAGCCATTTCATAATCAGAGCGTTCTGTCGGGGTTAAGACACGTCCTACGGATATCCATTGGTCTGTAATTATACGGTTAATAAGTTTAAACGATTACACGAGGTCAGTCAGAAACGTATTTGCTTCTATCTCACAAGATTAGGTCAATATACTTCGTGACGATCACCTTTTAAGGATTGTTTCAAACCAGTATATAAATGGTTGAATTTAATTCACCACGCACTTTAGGGAAAATGACAGTTGTAAGACCTTTAGCACATTGCTAATTCCTTGGAGAGTAATAGTCGCACATAAATTGCTAAAACACATGCGTTCCAGTACTTCCATGACATATCCAGATCAACTTTGAGGGGTTAGACATGCTAGTAGAAGTTAGGCATATAACAACATGCTCTGTATTCTATTCTCTCCTCGATGATAGGTCGAAACACCAAACAAGGCGGCCTGCAACACTGTCAATTCAATGGATACCGTAAACGCGCGCATTTGGTGCATTCACGGACTATTTTAGGTAAAACAGGGCTCCTCACAATAGATTGGGAAATCTGGCGTCTATGGACGTTCACTGTTATACGCATGTGTTTGTTTACTTTTTCAATTTTCTTTTAATACTATGTCACATGTTCACAGTGCGTCTATACGTTGTTTTGTATTGCCATAGTACTGAAGATAATGCGAATCGTGCTTTGTTTACTATTCCTTTTCAATACATGTAGCAGTCGACGTTGTGCAACTACGGCCAAACATAGAGACACACCGAGATTGACGGAATCACAATTACACAATTCTTTTGATAGCTACCGAATTAAGGCGAGAGTGTTTTGGGTTCTTTAATCTCACAAGTATTGTATTCGCACAATCGCAATGATATTATGGCAAGCATAATCCTAGTATTTGACTACTCGTGTAAGATATTGATTCCTTTGAATATAACGTAGTTTGACTTCACATGGACCTAAGACTTATTTTCAAAGTAATCATAGATCTGCAAGTACAAACAGGGTGTGGACGCACTATGAATTAAACCTCATTAGACACCACATACAAATCTACTTGTCATTTCATTTGTATTTGGAACATTGTAATATTGATTGACTCTATTGCATATACCATGGATGGATTTCATTAGCACCTCCTCTATGTTACTCTTACACTTATGCATACACTACACCAATAAGGACACATTATATCCTAGTGTTAATTAATAGCAGAAGCATCAACGACAACATCGGTGATTAACTTTGATTCGGTTTAAATTAAACATAACGGGTATCGATAGATTAGTGACTAATTATTGATTGACGTCGTTCCTATCTTGGCGCAGCTTCAAGTCATACATTTAGAGTTCACTAATAAGGACATTGATTGATTGATTGATGAATTATTGATTGACTTAGTTTCTATCTTGGCGCATCTCCAAGCCATATTTCACTAATAAGGACATTGATTGATTGATTGATTGATGAATTATTGATTGACTTAGTTTCTATCTTGGCGCATCTCCAAGCCATATTTCACTAATAAGGGTATTGATTGATTGATTGATTGATGAATTATTATTGACTTAGTTTCTATCTTGGCGCATCTCCAAGCCATATATCTAGAGTTCGTTAATAATTAGCAAATCTTTCACTCATGCAAATCGAAGTAATCACCGATGGCAGGTCACATAAGTGTTAGAGTATGATTAAAGCTGATATATTAATATCCTATCGCCGAGCTAATGGATGTAAAGATCGAATTTCACTANGATTGATTGATTGATTGATGAATTATTATTGACTTAGTTTCTATCTTGGCGCATCTTCAAGCCATATATCTAGAGTTCGTTAATAATTAGCAAATCTTTCACTCATGCAAATCGACGTAATCACCGATGGCAGATCACATAAGTGTTAGAGTATGATTAAAGCTGATATATTAATATCCTATCGCCGAGCTAATGGATGTAAAGATCGAATTTCACTAAATTGGCTCAAGCGTTTCTGGCAGTACACGCACTGGGACTGCAAAATAATGGTCATATGGAACATTCAATGGTCATGTAATGGTTGATGTTCATGGCAACATTCAATGGTCATGTAATGGTTGATGTTCATGGCAAGACTCGAGAATNGCTGGCAGTACACGCACCGGGATTGCAAAATAATGGTCATATGGAAAATTCAATGGTCATGTAATGGTTGATGTTCATGGCAACATTCAATGGTCATGTAATGGTTGATGTTCATGGCAAGACTCAAGAATACTGCAAACCCAGACATCGACATAAGGTTAGTTGGATTACACGAATAATTTCATTACTACCATTTTATTACTACCATTATTGTTTTATTTTATTTTACTTCGTTTCATTTTTATAGTTTTTAACACTCACGATAGCATTGTGCTAACCTAATCTTACTCACACTCCAAGAAGAATCTTAGTATCTGGGCACTCGGGTCTTCTCATTACCCCCATTTTTGTCTGATCAAAACTTATCTACATTACCCCCCCCCCAACCCACATCTACTTGGATTAGAATTTTGAATTCAATATGCTGTATATGGAATCCTGAATTTTGAAAAAAGGATATAAGGATTCTAAGAACATTAAACCAGCTAACTAACTAGATTTAAACATACCTTTAGGTAATGTCTTGTTCAACTCAGTCAAGGGTTTTTGGAACAACGCCGACATAATATAGTCGTAATGCCGCTGAGCGACAAAGAACTATAAAAGATACCTTTTGGTTTTAGGAAGCGCAAATAAAGTAGGAATCCAATTAATTAATTATGGCTTACCGACATATTGCATAGTAAACCTCCAGCGCGGTTTACATATAACAGATCGGTGGCTATCAAATCCCTTTCACTATCAAAGAGAGGCTTCGCATATCCTAGCTTATTGAATAATTGTTGCAAAGCCTGGCCCTTGGTAACACCGAAGGGCAGAGGCATATTTATTATCTGAACCTTCCTAGTATATTATATGATAGTTCTAAATGTTAAAACTACTACATTACCATGAGCCAATTCGTACGAGCCATACGGCGGACTAGCTCCAGTTCTTTCGAAACGGCCTCCTGCTTGGAATTAATTTGTTCTATCGCGGTACCCAACGACATTAGAGCCGTGGACAACTCAGTGCTGAGATTGACATCGCCGGACAGAATAGAACGTAATGCAGAAGTAACGNGGATAGTTCTAAATGTTAAAACTACTACATTACCATGAGCCAATTCGTACGAGCCATACGGCGGACTAGCTCCAATTCTTTCGAAACGGCCTCCTGCTTGGAATTAATTTGTTCTATCGCAGTACCCAACGACATTAGAGCCGTGGACAACTCAGTGCTGAGATTGACATCGCCGGACAGAATAGAACGTAATGCAGAAGTAACGGTTGAGTTAGACATAGCTGGAGAGGAGTAGGGTGCAGGTATGGCTAGATGATAACCAAGTGGACCCTTTTATAGTGGATATTCGCGCCATCTAGACCTTAGATCATGGAATTTAAGGTTTTCTACGCCCAACTAGGTGAAGATTTTTCGAAAAAAAGGCGCCAAATACCATACTAGCGCGCCACCTTGGATAATTCAAATTCAGGCAGATCGATCGATATCCGTAGGGAGTGTAGGGAATGTATAGGAAGTAATATAAAGATAATGATTAGTTTATGGTAGATCTTGGTTGGGATTGAATCGTTGTTGGAGGCTACGGACCTTTAATTATAAAATACGACTTTACTAATGTGAAATCCACCCTCTAACATTAAGAGTTAGAGAAGGGTATAAGGCCCTTTAGGTGGATGAGTACATAAAGACAATATAATTCTAATTATGATATTAGTCCTTCACAAGAGATACTTTACGTAAGAAAGTATTATGGCAGCATCGTTTCGAAGTGCACATGCGTTAGAGTGGTCCTTGTTCCAGTAAATACCAACCACTAAAAGTTGGGGCATTAACTGATATCTACATCTACAAACAACATATATAATTTTAGTAATGTACAAAAACAAAGGCTTTGAGTTTAAATATGAACGTTAAATATTTGCTTAGGAAATAGCTAAATAACTGGTAATCGATTAGTTGTAATTAAACTATCAAAACTGGGGTATAAGATAGTAGCGGAAATAAATTAAGGACTGTAAGCTTTTCAATTCAGAGAAAGTAGGTATTCGCTGTGCTTCTAACTATTAGTTAGAATAACTTATTCTTGGTAGTTCGGGAGAACCCTGGCGTGGTGTTGGGCATGAAATATCCAATGCAGTTTACACCACGGGTAGCGCTCCCCAGCGACGAAGAGGCCTGCCCTAGCCGAGGAGGAAATACCCTCCGATAAGAAAACTGCATAAGAGTCTAGGAAGGACCGCCTCTGACTCAATGGATCTAGGTCCGCAAAAACAAACCATATTGACAACAGTGCATGTTCAGTGTTGTCCTTGTGCAACGTTAGGGGTAGGGATAATCGATGCAAAATAGTAGACACCCCGTCCTCCAACAACGAAAAAGGTAGTAGGTGCACTAGAAGTAAATGTATCATATGTGACAAAATTAATTTTGAGAATTACGCGAAAAGCTCGACAACTAATTTTCTTTTCAAAACAAATAAACCAATGAACGCCAATTGCGATTCACGTAATATAATATATATGATTACATGTCTTACTTGCAAACTACAATATATAGGGGAGACTACACAAACCCTTAGGGTTCGTATAAATCAACATACTAGAAGCTTTCGTAACCTTAGTCTGAATACATTCATGGTAAACCATTTCAAAAGCACAGGCCATAACCCGAATAATATCTGTGTAGATGTGCTGGATCACGTAGCAGACGGAGATTATGTGAAAGGGGATTTAAGGGATAAGGAATTGCAGTGGATAAAGTACATGGTAACAGCATATCCGTTAGGTTTTAATGATCAGATTAAAGGGTTTGGAAATATATCAGACAATGTCAACCCATTAGAGAAGAATAGTCACCCTTATTTCAGATGCCCAGTAAAAAGAAACAGAAACAGGGGAAAGAAAAGGAGGTCTAGAAAGAAAAGTAGGTGTGAAAACAGAACAGAAGAAGTAATACAGAACATTAACATAAGGAGCAGTAGTAGCCTAGTAAGGTACTTCAGAACACTTAACAAGTATGACATAAGTAGGCTCATCGACATCACTTTCAGCCCTTGTTTCAAGAATTACTCGTTTGAGCTCAAATACAAGATCTACGCATTAGTAGCAATTCCATTTTGGAATGGTAGTGAAGTAAAAGAAAGTAATAGGGAGGGCATAGTGGTTACAGTACCATACTTAGGAGACAATACATAGGTTACAGTTAGGCAAAATATGTAATAGTAGGGGGATGAGAGACATTATAGCAGGAACTGCACAGGATGTTGATGACATGGGAAAACATAGGATTAGAGTACGGTACAAAACCAGTCAACCTATAGGGCTTAAGTTGTATAACTACAATAGGTTTCTAAAGACATTAAGGACAACAGACATAGGTAAGATAGAAAGGGGAAACTGCATTTGCAACAGATATGCTGAATACATAGATAATGACCTAGAACATATTTGCACAGGTAGTTTGGGAATAATAAAGGACAATCAACTTAGAGGTATATTCAATAAAGGAATGAAGTATAGAACACACAGTGTAGTGAGTAAGCAGGATATCTATGAATTAATCAGTGATCTAGCTAAGGTATTAGGCAACAAGCTTATACACAGATTTAAGCTGAATAGATCAGTGGAAAATGCCCTAACCAGGGACATAGAAAGACACATTAGGAAATCTGTTCAACCTAAATTGTTTAGCTTATATAATAAACAGGAAGTACATAAGGATGAATATAATCAGGAAATACTGAAAGAGTTACACAGGCACTTTGTAATCACACCGGTAGATAAGGCCAGTTCCAACTTTAGTTTAACGTGTAAGAAATTATATATCAATATGATTAAGAAGGAAATGGAGCAAGTTAATAACCTAGAGAGTACGTATATATCCACAGATCTGAGGGTTGAAGAAGTGAGAGCTTTACACAGTAGAATACTGAGTGGTCTTAACATGAGGGAAGAAAGTAGATTTGAGGAAATACCAAGGATATACGCCATCCCGAAAATGCATAAGACACCAATAAAATTCAGATTTATTACCGGAGCCAAAAAGAGCACAATCAAACCTTTAGCCAACGCTTTACAAATAATGCTAGCACATATACGTAAACATTTCAGAAATTATTGCAACATAATATGGCAAAGGACTGGAATTAAGCATTTTTGGGCAATAGATAATAGTAGGAAACTAACGGAGGAATTGCATACTTCTAGCAGAAAATTGGAATTGTTTTCGGCAGATTTTTCCAGCCTTTTCACGAACCTTCCGCACAGTGTAGTTAAAAGAAGTATGACTAAGATACTATCCATTTGCATGAAGGATCACAAATATATTAAGTTATATAGGGGTAAGGCTTGTTACGCTAATGTAGATACAACACGAGGCAAATACTATAGAATTGAGGATATCCTTTACATGATTGATGCACTTTTAGATTCTAGTTATGTAAGCTTTGGAGGAATTATTTATCAACAGGTTAAGGGAATACCACAAGGTGCCTCTTGCAGTCCGCAACTAGCAGACCTTACATTAGCATGCATGGAGTACGAGTTCATTCGTAATAAAGTGGTTAGGGGAAATAGAATGAAACAAAATTTATATAACTGGACATATAGATATATTGACGATATAATCCACATCTCTGAAGATATAGAAACATTTAGGAATAATTTGAGGGAAATTTACCACCCCTCCCTAGTTTTAGAACAAACTAACTGTAGTAGTAAGGAAACTAACTTCTTGGACTTGACAGTTAAACTTAAGTCAGACCAAATTCACTTCAGCATGTACAACAAAACAGATGATTATAATTTTAGGGTTATTAGATACCCCAATTTTTCCTCCAACATACCTAAGTATATAGTCACGAATACATTTGTCACCGAGTTATTAAGAATAAACAGAGCCTGCTCAGAATACGAGGACTTTAGAAATAGAGTAGTACAGTTAGGAGCAATTTCTTACGAAAATGGGTGGGAGGTGTCTATGATACTTAGAACATTGTGTTTAGCATTGGGGAGTAGACCATTTATTTTACGCAAGTATAACTTTGGGACTTCAGTCCACATGCCACTTCTACATGATCTACGAAGTAGGCTACTTAGCATAAGTACGCAAGGCGCGGGCGGGAGATAATTTGAATTCAAACTCCTGACGACGTTAGCGTTGGACTCTTTGGACATCAATACTCACACTCTCTTGGACTTCGTCATCACCTCTCAGCACTCACTTCACTATCTATATTGATATTCTCTTTCCTTTCTAGGATCTAACACGTTTAAATTAATTTTGACAGCTTCCTTGGGAACTACTGATGAAAGGGTATTACACCCGGGGGCGCCAAGGAAGCCGTACTTCCGGTCTAGTTCAAGCCCCGAAACCGGTAAAGTACAAAAACTATCACTCTCTCTGTATAGGCCAGACTATGTTCTTCATTCGACGGACTTGTAGCTTATTGCATTATCCAATCAAATGTCTTAACTCATTTGGACTTCACATTTGATCAAGCTTTCATAACACTCGCTTACTTAATGCAACGCAACTAACGCGCTCGGGGGACAGCTGCAAGGGCACGTGGGGGGAACGTCTTTCAATTGTCGGGGGTAGGTGCCCCACGATATTGGGTCCACCCCCAGGTACAACTGGGGGTGGACCCATTTCCACCTGCAATCCACCCCCACGAATATCTGAGAAAATGGATTGCATTGGAACAGCCTCGATACCGCTCAGAAAATGAAAGAAAGACCTCTCGTTCAAAGTCAGGACGCGGGAGCTGAGATTTGCGCCCGCTTCCCGCTTTAGTGCTCTGCCAAACTTAGGAAGTACCTTATTCGATTCTCCTAAATGTTTCGGCATTTCCACAAAACCGTAAGTTGCACAGCCGTCGGTAAGTCTCGAAACAACGGAGCATACAGTGGGCATCGATGGCAGTGACGCTTTCGCGGCCTCGAAAAGCATTCTCCGCGACCGCGCTGCTCACGATGGAATCGTCGCCGCGGTGGCGAATCTGGGTCTTCTTGATAGTTGTTCATCACATTTGATGGTAACTAATAAGAAAACTAACTGACTATCAAGAAAACCCCATAATTTCATGTCCTGGAGAGGATTCCTGCTCGAGCTGCTTTTCGAGGCCGTAGACGGGTCACTGCCATCGACGCCCACTGCACATAATCATAATTGCAAGCCTTTATAATTCCCTTGATAAAAGAAATGCTCCTCGCAGATCAGATAATCTTATTCGAGTTTAGTATCCCCCAAAGTGAAAACTTTATTTCTCCTTAAGTGTAGGACCAAGAGTAGGCGAGATGGGGCATGGGAAAAACTGGGGTATCCGCCAATCTGTGGACACGGATGGAAAGTAAAATTGCAAAAAATACTAAATCCAGCATTAACTGTTGACTACCTAACTCACGAAAAGTTCATAGTTCCTTGCCTTGCCAGAACATGCTCTTCTTCCAGAAGGAGTGCTCAAACATTCCCTTTGGAAGCTTCTCCTTAAAACACAGCATGAAGCAATGAAGGGAAAAACAGCAAACATTGAGCGTCAATGAAACTACTGTGCTGTGGTTTGAGCCGTACCGATTTCCGCACCGCTCAGCCTCCTCCCACAAGAAAATCATTGGCTGACAGAATTGCGTGTCATGATCTAACGTTGCCTTTAGCCATCTATAACATGTCGACAAATGATCTGCTTGTTAGAGATAACGACGTGGAGGAGGGCAAGAGTGGTGGAAATCGGTACGGCTCAAACTAAAGCACTATACTTTATTCGTGGACTCGGGAAAAACGCGAAGGAACCGCATCGCTCGCGTTGGAATCATCGCTATGAGAGAAACTTCTTTTTCTTGAGAATTAGTTCGCTTTCCTGATAGCTGGTGTCAAAGAAGATAAAGTTAAACTACCAAGAAATCCCTAATTTGTTCTTATGATTTGATTTCAGCGCGGGCGGCGCGGCGGCGCATACTAACCGAGTCCGCGAATTTTCAAGGCTAAGGTTGGTGCTATAGTCCCCGTGCACTATAACACCCTGCATCGCCGTCGCCGGCGGCCGCTGATTGCTAATGTTGGCGTAACCATAATACGGACAGAAAATGTTCACTACAACGTCCATTTAACGGCGGATCGCCAAAATTGGCGACCGATCACGATCGATGGGCACCGATGTCGCAGTCGCCAACATTGCAGGGTGCTGCACTTCACCTGGAGTATAGCACCAACCTAACGGACTGGCAAGAATTAAAAAATACTACTTCAATCTGAGCAGATTACAATGACCGTACAATATGAAGTATTCGTTATGAACAATATCTTTTGAAACAGTAAACGAAACTAAAAAAAGCTGACTCGTACACACTATTCGAAAGTTGAAAAAAAATTCAAAAGAAGTTTTAAAAAATATACATTGACAACCTGGACTTTCTTTCGCTCCTGACTAATCATGGACGCTGTACTCGCAGTTGGAATATCCACCTAAGTATCCAAATATTTGTTGAGATACTGTGGTTGAGAAATGCCAGCTAACTCTTACCAGTCCATTTGCAACGGGCTTCTTCAATGTGACACAACTTCTGAATCGGCGTCAGCAGCACGGCTTCTATCGCAGCGCATCACATGCCGCATGAAACCATCTGTTTTACGAAACAAAGCTGCACACGATCTGAAGATATACAACGCTTATAGTAAAACAACAAACGCATCGAAGGAATTTAGTAGAATTCACACATGAACACGAAGATGCCTACAAAATTCCTATATGACAGAACAACCATGGATAAAACAACACCAACAACAACAGTAGTTATGAAAATACTAATAACAAGAACAACAACAACAACAACTATAAAGAAGAAAAAACTATAAGGAAAAGAAAAATGGCAAAATCTTCACCTGTCATTGCGCGCCCCAGTGCAAGAATCGCGCGCCGGCAAGGGCGCGAAAAGTGCGGATTTTTGAATTTGCGATCCGATTCGTTATATTATAGATAGATAGATTGCTTACTCCTCCTGACTCTCTCTAACGCTTTGCAAGGGAAAACGTGCGATGATTAAGATGACTTGGATCGCTGGTCCAGCAAATTTTTCGAGTCAATCCCAGTATAGTTCTATGCCGAATGCATCGAAACGCTTCCCAAAAATTATCAAAGAGTGGTAGTATGTGGTGGTGATTTATTCACTTCTTAAAGTGTTTTCCTATTCTTAAAAAGTCAATAAAATATAACGTTTCAAAAACCGCGAGAACTTTCCCTACAACCTATATAATTCATTCAGTATATCCATGATCAGAAAGCGGAGTGTGATATAACTTACATCGCTTTCTCCGACGGTCCGCTGAAGGAGAAAATGATCTCCATCACATTCTACTGTTTCGGCGGTGACGTTGTCAAGATTTACCCCTTTCGTCTCAGTCTAAATATCGGATGTGACTCAACCATTTTTTGCTTTCATAATAAAAGTTAAAGGAATTTCACACTCACTAGATATTTAAATGAGACGATAAGATTAATAGTTCCTAGGACGAATACGCTGAAGTACACTGAAGGCGACCAAAAGTTATTCATATATGTGAGCTGAAATTTGGAAGCAAAAACGCATTAGTAACGCTCTTCTGTAGTTCTTCGATAGTTAACAGAAATGAAAGAAACGTTACCCACAAAAGGAGCGGAGATGGCACCAAACCGCGCCATTAAGGAGCAGCTACCAGTGCCACTACCCCGACAGGATGTTTCGAGGGACTCCACTGCGCACAGGAAGCATGCATCCCATGTATACTCGATGAAAACGCTGCCAACCAGGTTGACTAACAAAACTCCAACTCCCTGCAATCCGATTTTCAAATTCGCATTGAGAAACAATTCTGAAGCTCCGAAACAACCACACGTTTTGAGGTTGTTGGCCCACAAAGCAGCATCAGTGAAACATTCAAACATTCCTCCCATTTGCTAAAAAAGTGTGGAGCCTCTGTTTCAGTTCTTCGAGCTTTATGGCGCTCCTCTCTTCAGCGAATCAGCATCACCCTCTATTTGGTTTTTTTTTTAAATGATTTGGAACTCTATGAACATGACTCACTCAAACATTAGACAAAGTGAGGTGAACGCTTCGGTGAATAAACAAGGATTGTATTGCAGTGTGACTGAGGGTTGCACAGAAAATTGTGTTTTCTAAAGACTACAGTCCTGCACGTCGAGAAAATCGACATTGACTTCCTTCGACACCCATGCGCCTATATCCTCTTAAATAAAAGAATGAAGGTCCTGGAACTGTCCGGATCATGGCCGACTCAGCTTTTCCTGTTCAAAGCAAATACGATGAGAAACCACCAAGCAAGGAAATCCTCATTTTGATCTATATCAGCCCGCAGAGATAGGGACGAGTAACAGGGTGCGGTGAGTTCTTGGACAATCATTTTTGCTCGCTAGAAACCCAAAGACGAGTTAGTTGGGAAACCTAGTGGTGAGTATCTGTTCGAAATTGACATAAATACTATTTTAAAACCTAAAGATTCCTCCTTGTTAGCGGCAGAGGTTCGCGGAAGCGGCAAGACGAACTCTACTATAGAACACTTGTGAAACTACATGCTAATCTGAGATTTTCGGAATGAAGGGATTACCGCCCGAAGTGATCATTCTTCTCTGCAGCGAGCTCGAGATAAACAATAACCTTTGGCATACATTAAGCGACGCGGTTTGGTCGCTGCAACTGCGTTTTGCACGAGTGATCCTGTCGCCGCGACTCGATCGCGTGCTTGGGCATACTTCACGTGGTGAGTGGCGATCGCGTTGAAACATTCGCTGTTCTGACCAAAATAAAAACTTAAAATGTGAGCTGTATTCATTCACACTTGTTTTCTATACTATACAGGGAAGGATACTAGAGGGGTCCAGCAAATCGAAACGATATGTACGTCTTCTGATGCAGTTTTTGATGCTGATCACAATCCAATCCCCGTATCCGCTGCGGTGCTCTCTACGGAAAGTTATAGCGATTTTCGTACACAGTTTTAGAACGAGACGCTTGTCAAAAATGTCTAAAATGTCTGGTTCAGGCGGGTTGTGGCGCAGTGAAAAGCCTCTCATTCTGTAGCTAAATGCCCCTCGGTTCGTTTCTAAGTGTATGATGCATTTTTGCGTTTTCTTATCCAGTGTAATATTTCACTTAAAATTTCCAGTATTGTCATACTATCTATCCTTTTATAATTTGGAATTCTTGAGCGTTAAAAAACATTTGTAGAATAATTTCAAGACTACACATATCTCCACAGCGGTTGTATAGAGACCGCTTGCGGTTTCTCTGGGGTGAAAAGAATAAATTTTAACATTTCATGTGTCCATGTGGTAGGATAATACGGAGTGGTTCGAACAAAGTTTTTAGCAAAGTAGTCGGCGAATGAACAAGAGCTTGGTTCTTGTGAGGACAATGTACAAAAAACTTGGCATTTTGCTCATTGTGCGTCATTATATCAAAAATATCAAAAGTATGCATGGGATTCCGCGTTTCGCTTTTCTAGCAGAAGAAACCATGAGCGGGTGCTCCTGGGAATGCTGTGAAAATTAAGAGATAAAAACATCGCACTTATTGTCATGACTTATAATAACGGGCTTAGTCTGTCACGTGTGTGTGTGTGTGTGAAACGAAATTCAGGGGGCGTGGCCTAGAGCTCTACGAGGGGTCCACCGTTGCGGGAGGGGTGCGCCGGCGCCCGAAAGTGCTGATAGCGCTACGCGTCTGATCTACTGTTGCGGGAGGGGTGCGCCGGCGCCCGGAAAAGGTGGTAGCGCTACGCGGCCGGTCCACTGTTGCAGGAGGGGTGCGCCGGCCCCCGGAAGCGGTGATTGCGCTACGCTA
>JARK01000007.1:75761-96393 GCA_000688135.1 Ancylostoma ceylanicum
GGGGGGGGGGGGGGGAGGGGGGGCTTAGCCTCCTTTTCGATTAATTCACTCCCGGGAGCGCACTTCTTGAGGGTAATTTTACTCATCGAAAGAGTTCCTCATCCACTTCCTACAGAATAGAAACTGCATTTCACGTATTGCTAGCAAGCGAGTGCATGGTGCGGAAACCCTGCAATTCGAGCAAGATGGAGGAGCCAAGGCGGGTTTACAGGGTTTCCGCACCATGTACTCGCTTGCTAGCAATACATGAAACGCAGTTTCTATTCTGTAGGAAGTGGATGAGAAACTCTTTCGATGAGTAGAATTATCCTCAGAAGGTGCGCTGCCGGGAGTGAATTAATCGAAAAGGAGGCTAGGCCCCGCCCCCGACTCCGCCCAATGGCTCCTCGAAAGTCGGGTATCGGAAACAGGGTTTTTCGGCGGTTTTGAACGGTATCACTTATACCATTCTGATTAGCTGTCGCTGGAGACTCATATAATGCGGAAGTCTCAAAAACTATTCTAAGGTGGGACTGTGCCATTAATACTCTGCTCAGTGTAGTGTAAAGAGCGTGGAGTAAATAAATGCTCATACATGCACTTAGTTCTTCCAACGTACAACTACGTATGTACAGTGGTGGCCAAAGTTACATAGCCTTTTTAAATTTTCTTTGAAACTTCTGCTAACGTGGAGCCTATGTAGAAGGAAAAATTTCAATTTTTTTTGAGAGTTGTAAACGCATTGGTGGTGGGAAATTGGTAGAATCCAGCCATTCCGTGAGTGAATTGTTCAAAAAAAAATTCTTAATGAGAGTCGAGATCTGTGATTTGGTGGTATCCACGAGCGGCCACGGAGCGGCTCTTGCAGGCGAAATCTGACGATAAAACAACTGTTTTTCAGTAGGATGGACTCATGTCAAGTAGAATGTGCGCGTTTATTGTTCAATGATTGTAATGTGTTAGGCATACATGAGGTCAGTCTTTAGTAACTCTCTATAAGTGTTCTCTCCTACTTACTGTTAACTGATTCTTAATTCCTCCTCAAGTGTTGCAGATGTTCGTGATGCGCTCGATAAGGCATGTCACAGGCATAGAACTCAGAGTTTTCTTTTCTTGCTTGAGGAATGAGATATTTCTAAGATTTTATGGTGGCCAAAGATGTGTTAGAATTCTCATAGTACGAGAACAAACAGCAGAATCCAGGTCTCCACGGACTGAACTAGACAAAATCTTCCAAAGAATAGCTAACTTTGCGACATCACACATGCAGCGGACTATATTACCGTGGTTGTGGTAAAATTGACTTATTTGGATCAAATATGAGGCAATGGTGAGGATGAGCAAGGCATATGAGCATGTAGATCAATTCAGTTTCGATTTTGCTAAGTAATGAATACTTTTCCTATGAATCAGTTAACTCACACCTAGAACAAAATATATTTACAGCAGCGATGCATATGCTGCTGGTTTCCTTCATCATTATATAGTTGCAAGTGCTCAGTAGCACGGTGGCACAGTGCATCCTCACGTGATGTTTGTTTGTTGAAACTGGACGAGTCTCAGATTCAGCGGTTTTCCTAACGCAGACTCGGGTAAGCTCATGGTTACCCAAGCTTCCTCAAAAATGTTCTCGAACGCGTGCGCGCCATCAGCCGCAGCGCTCGATGGACGCAGTCGGACTTCCGCATCCGTACGCGTCCGCAGCCCAGCATCTCGTCTGGGCCAATTGTTGCACTGGGCCACGGTTTAATCCGGGCCTCAGTCGGCCAGATAAGCCCCGCAGAGCTCGTCTAGTCTCCGCCGGAGCGGAGACACGACTGAGCTCTGTCGCTCAACGACCGGCTTATATAAACCTCCCAGGAGGCGGGACATCACGTGACAATGAGGGGGATGAACGCAGGACATGAGGGGGAAGAACGCAGGCTCAACGGAACCGCGGTTGACCTGGCAGCAAGCTGCCCCCTTAACGCAGCCAAAACACAGGGTTTGCTGCTCTCAAAACTAGGAACGCAGCAATTCTTGATCATGCAGCAATGTCTGCCTTCCACTTCCTGGGGGCGTGGCTCAGCAGGTTCTGCTGCGTTTGCCTTGCCCAGTTATCAGAGAAAGAGCTTGGCTTTACGCCTAGTGGAAACCTAGGGTAAACTTAGCGGAAAAATGGAGAAGATGTGCTGATTCAAATGAGCACTAATGTGGCAGAAAAGTTCAGTTTTTGCCGAGTTATGACAATTCAAAGTCCAACTGTCAAAATCCGACATCGATTTTGCAACAACCTAATACTTTAAATTTCAGGCATTAGCGAGGTTCGATTTTTGGCTGCTAATGACGCTTGATTAGAATACTACGCCAACGTTTGTTCAACTCTAACACGCCCTGCTTTTGGTTGTTGTAGAGACACTTTGCAGTTTTTTTTCGATTGTTCTGTCATGTTTATTGTTTTCCTAGCTTGACGTTTATTGCTGTGGGGTCCTTCTAGACTCCTTTCTACTTACTGGTTGTCCTTTCTTTCACCACGTCCTGCCAAGTTTTGTTCCTCTCGGTAGACACATAGACACTTCCTCACTCTTTACTTGGAGGCAGTGTCCAGGCAAAATTTTCGATACCCAAAATCTGGCATCTTCTTCCTCTGCTCGCCAAGCTTATTGCAGTTGTGTAGGTTCTGCCGACAAAAAACTCGAAATTCGTGGTTTTAAGAAGGTTGAAAGTTACGATGTGGGCAAGTTGTCCAACCAAGAATAAAAGAATGGCTGTGGCGCTTCTCGAGCTCCTCCATTTTGGAAAATCCAGCTAATTACTGTTGATAATAAACTCTAAAGAATACTGAGAGACATTTACAACACCAGTTCACTCTTCTCGCGAGTCGTTTTACTAGTAACCAGTTTTTTCACCAATTGTAGTCGAAATTCTATGCCGGTATCGATTGGAAAACGTGTCAAATTCAAGAATACGTGCTCAACAAGCCGAACCATGTTGGGAAGAGTGCCATCCCTATCATAACGGGACGGAGAGAGACCAGACTGTCAGATATGTCAGACAAGGAAACATGTCTTGACCATCTCAGACAAGACTTGATCTGCTTTCATGATATCGTCGAAGAGACGGAGCGGGCACTGGATTGGCTTTTGGTACCGATAGTCACGATTCTGCCTGGACACTGCCTTAGACATTACCACTCGATTAACGCCATAGATTAATTCCATGGAAGGCCTTCTTTGTGCTTCATTCACGCTAGGTGAATCCTACAGTAGTTTGTTAGGGCTAGGGAATTCCTAACAGCCGAAAATCTACTGTCGGATTTCCCACGCTTTTCGTCGGGGGAGGTGGCGGGCTCTCTAACGTCATTCACCTGTCAAAACCTCAATAAGCTCAGTTGGGTACTGACATGATGTTATATAATACTATGGTTATGAGTGATTGTTCGCAGGTCTGCCCATGTGAAGTACAGACTTTCGCTAAGGTTATCTCAGTATATGTTACACAATCACTGTGTACTGGTATGATGGGTACGATGTCTACTATTATCCAAGGTCCTCACGAGATGATTTGATATCGTATTGTTAGGTTTTCGTACTTGTGATTTTATTCTGTATTTTTGGCGCACCTTGCTGTGCATGGAAAAAATAGAGTGAAATGAAAATACTTTAGTTTCGGCTGAGGTAACATGAGTGAATATAGACCGCGTAGCTGCTTTCGAATTTTTCGACGTGATAACTTCTGCTTCGAAAGTCATGAAGGCCACGGGAAGATTCCTTGAGTTCTTGACCACCGAGTGACGGCAATAATCAAAGAGAACACAGTCAAAACAAGATTCATATTCGCTCTCGTACTACCTCACTGGTAATTGTCAGACCATCCCTTTCTTGGGTGAGAATGGAAGACGAAAAAGTTCGACGAACAGGTGTCGCGCAAACTAAGCGAGTACCAAATTGATCCCCGTTAGGAGGTTTGCTTCGCGCATACGTAGCGAAGAAATTGCAACCAAGGCCTCGAATGCTCACTGATACATGGTGAAGGATAGACCTTCTAAAACAACATAAAGCGCTATGCTCAACAACTTAGAGAGAAAGAAGCACCGCGACAAACCGAAGCAACACCAAACGAAGGTCACGGTGATTTTGGCGTGGTCTGCTGCAGAAATCCTCCACCACAGTTCATACTAGAATACTTTACGGGTGTTCATTCAAGAGGGCAACAATGTCTGGAGTATGACCACAAGTAATTTCTATGAATTTTGTGCATTATTGAAATGCAAATGAAATGACATAGAAGCATGTGTACTTATGTTTTTCCACGAGTTACTGCTAGGTTTGAAATGTACTGTTTTAGAAAGCTTTTTCAACGCTATTCCTTCCAATTTTTGACAAAAATGCAGTGGACGTCGCTGTGGAGTGAATTTACTGGAGTGGACGCCTCTCGCTGGCGTAGAATGCCCATGGGCATTCAGGAATTCTCGCAGCCATGGACTTCTCAGCTACAGCTGAGAGGTGGCGGAGCTTAAAACCGAATGTCTGGATATTATGGTTTTTACTTGGATTGGCATTGCTCAATAGATATCGCTGAAACAAATGGAGCGGTATATCGAAAGCGTGTTTGCGAATCTTGTAAAATGTGAAAATCACGATTCTTTGGAAATAGCAACAACGAGTGAGTAACTAAATAAGTAAGTGAATATTGAAGTAAGTAAGTGAGAAAGTGGATAAGAAACTAGTAACAACAGACCTCCCTAAAATGAGCCTCAGATGGTGTCACGCTTTTCTAGTGAAAGTTTGTGACCTTGTCAGTGGAAAATGAATGGAGTGCAGGAACTCTGATAAGGTGCAAAAATAGCTGACGATGAGATATTTAAAGGAAACCGAAAAAAACAACCTAATGGAAATAACAACCCTTTTTACGAAAACGACTTGGAACGCAGATTTGCCTTGTTTTCGTTCGCTGTCAAAAAGCTACCGTGTTTACCGCAAAGTTCATGCGAATCTTGTTCTCCGTGAAGTTGGTTCAGGCCGAAATCAGGAGGACCGTTATTGCTTAGTTCTTTGGGATGAATTTTCTGGTGTTTGGTAAGTTAGCATATAAGTTATTAAACAATTTCTAAGAATTAACTTTACTGGACGCCTATCCTAAATCGCTGTGACAGCCGACGTTAACTATCCTCGGATAGAGCGCAATAGGCTGGTACCTTTGGGCATTGCCACCGGCGAAGTAGGGAGGTGCGGAGAAATGGATGGGTTTCTAACACCTGCTCCCCGAAGTTCGGAAACAAAACCCTGACGAGTGCTTTCATCTGTTTACTAAATTGAAATATATACACACATTTGGTGAGGTGAAACTGCGGAGAGTTTCTACAAGTTTGGAAAAATGTGTTTTAGTTCATAACAAGCAAGTCATCGACTATCACAAGTGTGCAGATTTCTGCTTTTCTTTTGCAGTGCATAATAACAATGCGGAAAGCAAAGCGCGGGTTGAACTCCACGCATCGACCGTAATCATGCTTGACTGGAGAGTTATTTGGTGTGTCTGTTTCTGTGTTCTGCACACGGTTCTTCTACTCTTTCGCTGAGTCGTCCTCGAGCATAAGCGCCTCATCAGATGTTGGTGCCTCCTCCAGCGTGACGCTGTCCAGATTCACGTCTTTAGTTTCAACCTGGAACATGCTACGGTCAAAGCCTTGGGGCGACACCACAGCATCAGTGAAACTCACCAGGAAGAAGTATGAGATTATAAGATTCACGATTCCTAGTATAACGACAGTAAGATACAGCGATGGTGCCCAGTAAACATTGGCATATGTCAGCTGTAAATAATTTGAATTGGGAAGACCAAAGAGTATAATACATATTGTGTATTTGTGCGATTTGTCAGCCTTGTTTTTAACCTTCAGCCCTTTAATTCAAAAGCGAAACACACTGGATTATGAGGCTTACCAATCGGATTTTTTTCTCGCAAAAAAGCATGAGGCTTAAAAAGGAGCTCTCTAGAGCATCTGAGCAAGATGCAGAACACGAAGGCATACAATAGCGTGCAAATTTTCGAGCATTTTGAGAGAATTAAAAGTAATTATATGACTGAAATCACTCACTAAGGGTGCAATAATGGCCCCCACTCTAGCCATAAGAGAACATGTTCCGGTTGCACTAGCCCGACAAGATGTTTCCATAGATTCCACTGCGCAGAGATAGCAAGCATCCCAGGTGTATTCGATGAATATTGTGCCGGTAACGTTGATTACCAGGGTAGCGACACCCTATTTGTTAAACCCTTTATCAAATAACAGACTGAAAAACGAAGAAAAACTGAAACAAGTCCGAACAAACCTGGTACCCTTGCATTGTGAGGAAAAACAAGACAAGGAAGCACAAGCAAACCACACTTTGGGCCCCTTGATGCAGAGTTCGTCGACGGAAAGAAGGGATAAATGTATCCACTGCGACGAGTACCTGCGATTTTCGATAGAGAAAGTAGAAAAAACACCTAAAATCATAGAGAAAAGCAGTCATACCATTTTCGAAACGGCAATAAGAATGGAGAATATGATCTGATTTATGAAGAAGTCGCCACTTATTGTGTTGGAGTTGAGATCGGTCGCGTATCCGCAAACAGAGGCAACGAACCACATGGTCCACAGCACAAACAAGCGCCGATGAAGCCCACCAGTGTGTAACATTTCGCAAAGAGTCTGTAAGGAAATTATGCAGATGGTACTGCAGAAGGAGCTCCAAAAGATCTTCCTATTGAGCAGAACAATTTGGGAGAATTTAGAAGCACGGACCTTGTTGTGCTCGATTTTCTTGTGTACCACAGGCTTGTATTCGACGCCAGCAAATCTCGCAATGTATCTCTCAGCAGCACGCATCTCCTCCAACCGTCCCTTAGAAAATATCTTCATTGATTAAGTGTGGACATAAGCTGTACTACAATTTCTGCAACTGGTCCATTTAGGTATTTTCTTTGGAAACATCCAACTGCTCGGAGACACCCTCTCACCTCAGAAACGACTCCAAATTTCTCCATATGCTTAGATTCTCCACGAGCTTCTGATCACAACGATGTACGTGATTCCATGGAAAAAGGCACGAAAAACCTCTTTTCGAGCCACAACTTTGGGGAGCTTGTGGGCGGGGCCAAGACAGTTTCCGCAACATCCGCTCCTTGCTGGTCACACAAGCCGTTATCCTGTTAGGGAATGGGAAATGAGGAACCCTATCGAAGAGTGCCATTCTCCTCTGAAGATAAGCTCCGGGGTGTGCGTTATTGAGAAACCTCGTTCTCCTGCCTTGATTCCGACCACGGAATTCCCAAGAATAGTGGGTTAAAAACAGGTTTTTCAGTTTATCCTTAGTGCTTTGCAAAGAATCACCAATAAATTTGCATCATAGTGATGAGCGGCTCTTAGAGAGTACTTCCAGATGAATACCTCAGAAACGATTCTGTGCTGGGATGATGCCTTCAAGTTTGGATAGAGCCTATAATGTGACATCTGAAGTCTCTCACAAAACCGTGTTTTCTTTATCGCAGTAATTAGGACGAAGATTGCAACAGACTGAGACAAATGTTCGAACTTACATACATATTTCACACCCAAATTATATTTCTGTTTGTTCGAAAATTGTTGAAAAATTTTCCGAGTTGTAGCCTTTCTGCTTTTTTTTTGAATTTTTTTTTGAAAAAAGAGAATTCAAAAAAGTAAGAATACCTTGTTATGAAGCCAAGTGGGACTTTCTGGGAAGACGAAAATGAGTATAATTAGCGCTGGAAGAGCTGTGATGGCGCACGCGATGCTTGCGGCTCTCCATTCGGGAAAGATCATGCACAGAAGTGTCATCAGCAATCGTGCAACACCCTTGAGCAAAATCAAAATGTTCTATTGGTACATACCGTCTAAGTATTTACGTTATGCAAACCCAGTTGAAAAACGCCCTGAGCGCCATCCTCTGCTGCGGCAACAGCATTTCCATGACGAAGGTGCACACGACTACGAGGGTTCCACCCACTGAGAGGCCTACGAAGAACCTGATGGCCATCAGGACCTGCCACGTTGGTGCCAAACCTTAACAGATTTTCATTAGTTCTTTCTTACTGCAGAATAAGCTGCGCATTCGAAATTGCTTGAAACAGTTGTTTAAGAAGTCATGCTAGATCGAATTCGATACCTGTGATGAAGTTTGTGAATATACCGATGGATAAGGCTACGACTGCTACAGGTTTTCGTCCGAAAATATCCGAGACTGCGCCGAACGAGAATGTGCCTAGGGATTGTTCAATGAACTGCATTCATTTTTCAGCAAGAAAGTATGTACATAACCATTTACCACATAGGACTCCAGCGAATTGAATCTGGGAGAATAATGAGGCCAAATACGCGGTTTTGTCACATATCCAACGGAATCTGAAGCAAAGTTTATACATGTATACAAGTACACATTTTTTTGGAGCAGTAATTTACCCTTTTTTACCTAACATTCCACAAAACATTGTTCAGTCGCCATACAGAAAACAGAGCGAACAAGTGTTTTATTTCCAGAATTTAAGTGGAAGGTGCGGCTGCTAATCTTGACTGGCTAACAGACGTATGCTAATGACTACCCTACTATTTATGGTGAAGGAAAACTCCGACTAATTAATAGGATTGCTCCCATCCAGGTAAAGACCGGACTTTTCGTAACATAGTGGGGTAGTCGAGGTCTGCAGAAGCAGCATGCAACAGCTCCCACCAAGCCTCACAGTTTGCAACGCTTGCGCTATCCGACATCTTTGGGGCACATTGTGCTTCCTGTGTTTTGTTAAACATAGGTAATAATGAACTATAGACTCGTACAGTAAATCTACCGCATATAATGTACGTGTGATACAGCATACCGCGGTGTGCGGGGTACTGAGGCAGCAGGGTGCTGAGGCGGAAAGTGTGCTGTACAAGCAAGTAGAAGTTTTCCCTATACTAAGCAGTCCTGCCGCGGCAAGCTCAGCTACCACTAGCCTGACTGGATCAAAGAACTGTTACTGTGAAGACGGTGGAGATTCCTGACTGTGTTTTACTCTTAGCTAGGCCTCATGTTGCCTGAAGAGGTGGAAATACTTCCCAGATTGGGAGACCCTGATGGAGGATGGACCTTCGCTGTGCGCCGTAGTTCGAGGCCTAGTGTTACCCCCGCGCATCTGTGAGGCAATAAACCGTCGCTACCGTCGATAGGTACCACAAAATAATGTGCTCAGATGAGCACCTTGTGATACCCGTGTCCAGAGTGAGAGGAAATCAATGCACATACAGAAATTAGATGATATGTCCGAAGGAAATTCTTCATCGCTTCGCAGAACCCTTGATGACGGTGAGATTAGCAGTTGTTGAGCTTTTTGCCAGGTGGCATTGGTAGAACTAACCATAATTTAATATTGTCACATCGCATCCTATAGAGGGCATCTTTTGCATTTCAGTCAAAAAAGAACCTTGTGCTGGTGACTGGCTTCCAACTCACTCGCGAAGGGAAATGTTGAATATTCGGAATATTCGAATTGCCCTTTCTTTGGAGCTCTAAACTTACTGCAGGAAGTGATTCCGTTAGATGATTCATTTCAGCATCTTGTTTTCCTCCCACTCGTACTATGCTTCTTTAATATTGATAGTTAAGATGAATCCCTCCTACGTGCCAAACCTTTTTTTTTTTTGAAATAAATGGTGTGAAACTGTGGGCCGTTAATTTTCGACTCGTAGAGACCGGACTTCTAGAGGAGTGAGGTACTAAGTGAGTACCATAAAACAAAAGAAATTGAAATCTCAAAGAGGATTTTTTGGTCATCCCAATGCATTCGCCATGATCGTCCTTTCGCTCCGTCTCGTTTACTCAGTTTGCAAATAGAGGCAGGAAGAATGGGAGGAGCAACAAATGACAATGCAATATGTCATCCCACCACGTGATAAAGGAATCCCTAAAAGCGACACGGCAGAGCTAGTTACACGTAACGGATAGAGATGTTTCAAGACACTCTGGGCTGGAATTAAACGCTTGCAAAACGCAGCGCGCGTGGTGCAGGTCATGATTCGTGAAAACCACAGTTTGCGCCACGACACACTATTAGCGGAGGAAGCATGAGATAGTTAAAGTGAGTGTATCTACGCATAATTCATGCATGTCTACAGTAGTGAAAATTACTCCAGTGAAGTCACAGAATAGTTGAATGGAAGTAGTACAAAATTCAGGGTTTGTGTAAAAAAAATATTATAAAAATTAGTGAGCGCAGTGGAGATAATAGTAGCTACAATTATTAGCAATGAGAAGCTGCATCAACTCCCAAAATTAGGAGTTCAAAACTTCAATTAGAAAGAAGTGATGAACAATAGTTCAAACGCTGATTTCTTTCTGGCCAGTACTGTACGATGAACATCAGAATGCACGTGTATTCAAGGCAAAATTAATAGAAAGAATAGACTATTTAAAAGAGAAACATTTAAAAAAAACTCACTCTAAAGCTGCTGAAGAAAACTGTGAATGGGGGTAAGTGAGAGTACCGTTGCAGCTACTGTACACTGTGCAATTCTTCGACACTGGACCCTGATCTGAAATCTAGAGAAGTTCTTCGAGTAATTCTGCTGTTTGCAGAAAATCCAAACACTTGGACTTTCACCTGTGTACAATACCACCCGTAACTCTTACGAAAAAAAGAACGAATTGCGTGGGATTAATTCAACGGGTTAATCGTTGACTAACCACGGTAACTTCTTTCAGAATGAAGTTTTTATAATAAGTCCCAGAACATTTTCGGATTACTTGTCGGAACTGGACTTTCATTGTATATAAAACTACAGAATTTCAGTTTGGAGATGGTTTATTTTTTTCAACAAGTAGCAGTCAGGTCAATACCGTGAATAACATTGGAGATCGCAACACTTTTCCAGCATTGTATCCTTCTGAACATGGCCATTGGACTTCGCTAATATCAGTTTTGTTTCGAATGATTTAGATTTATCGGTCGATTACATGTTATTCCAAAGAATCTTCGAAGTTTGACGTTCCCGAATGGCTTCAGGATTTTAGAAGTTGATGAGCCAGTTCACAATAACCTAAACCAAGAATTCCTTAACAGCGTCAAGTAATTGTATATTTTCTGGCTCTTCATGATATGCGCTTTTCAAAAGACAGGTACTGGCAGCTCATTTGTTAGGAACTTGGTCTTTGGTTCCACATACAAGCCATAATTAGGCAGTAGGTCTACTGCTTCCCGAATCGCGCAGACACTCTTAGGCGTACTCGCGGTCATGCCGGTAGCATATTTACACCTTCGAGACATCGTCTAATTTGAATATGAGTACTAACTCTTGATAGGCAAATCAGGTGTAGAAGAAATGTTTTGAAGAAATTTTTAAAAGATGGAATTTCGATGTATTATATTCGACTTCCTGCAGAATTTTCAGACTGTGGCTATGATTTAATATCCAAGAGGCCTCCCATAAATATTACATTCCACTTGGCCTTGAATTCAAGCACCGATTAGGAATTATGGCCTTCGATTACAAGAAAAAATTGAGTTCAGAAATAAGAATCTCTACTGAGGTACCACATGTTTATACGAGCATACCAACAGAGAAATGCTATCACTTTCGATTTCAGTTCTCCTTCAAAAGGCTCAAAATCACCTCCCTTACATGCAGGTCATCCAGGTGAGCTTAATAACTTTTCAACTAGACGGCATACACGGCTCCGCTCGGGAGTTTTACTACCCTTAACATATCACGCTGTTGCGGTTAATGAGGATACAAATTCATCCATTTGAAGTGCATCCATTTGAATTTCGGTGATTACCATGTTTAATAATCTCGTTAACCTCTTTTTTCACCTGTTCGAATATGAAAAGTCATTAAAACCAATTAATCAATAGTTTCTTGCAAAATAGTTGTCATATTCGTGCTCAGCGCATTGGGGAACCCTAGTAAACACGTCCTTCCCCGTCCCCGAGCGAAAGTGGAAAAAATCGATAAAATCAATAAATCAATACCATTGCCCAAAATGGTTGTCATATTCGCGCTCAGCCTATTGACTAACCCCAGTAGGCATCTTTTCGCCTGTTCCTGGGCAAAAGTAGCGAAAAATCAATAAAATCGATATAATCGATGAGCTAATCGATAATTCCCAGCGTAGGGTAGCCTCTAACCTCCGCTGGCTCATGCTAGATCTGCATGCAAAATTTGGTTCAGATCGGTTCACTGTCCGCGATTTCTATTAATTACATACATATATACATGCATACATACATACATACATACACACAATCTTTCACTTTTATATATACAGATGATTATAGATCATTTTTTTTTCATCATTTTCTACATTTCATGTGCGGTTCTAATGAAAATGTAAACGATAGAGCATGTAAAGATTGATGATTTTTACATGGGCAAAAAGTCACATGCACTTCATGGGCCGTAGCAATCGCGCCGTAACCGACGGTTATAGAGAAAGTTATGCCATTAAACAACTGCTGGCTTCCAAAATTAACCGACCTATAACCAGGATATAACCGCATTGCAGACATGACTTGAACGAAATCCTTGTGGATAAATTTGACTCTCAATCTTATTTGCGAAATACCTCTCGAATGTGGAATCGAACGCGTGGCCAACAGGACGTGAGACTGCATTCATCGCACTGTGCCACCGTGCTAGTGAACCCTTACAGCTATTGTATATAATGATGAAGGAAACCAACGGCGCACACATCGCTGCTGTAAATATATTAGGTGCGTGCAAAAGTTCCGGGGCAGTTGGTGGTAATTCGCTATTTAACACAGTTTTATTCCTTACTGGTGCAATATCCTGCAATCCTTTTCATGTGTGCTGGAAGCCTGGAACATCTACTACCCTTACCACTTTTAGCTTTGATCTACGTCACAGCGTCGCTGCGATTCAGGTATAAAAGCGATGCCATGTGCAATCAGCAATTTCGCGACATTTTGCCTTATGAATTCAAATTCGGCCGATTAGCAGGGAATGCGACCACCGCAATAAAGATTATGTTCGTGCAGGGTATCCTCTTCGAAATAGTTCTCAGATGCTCACAACTTTTGAGCGGAGTTGAGAGCTTGCAAAATGTCCCACAAGTTGATCAGCAATTTGGCCTGCACAAAGGCTTCCGGGAAGGGTGTGTTGAATCAGACCTAGTGGAAAGTGTGCAGGACTTCGCGAGGAAAATAGCCACTCATGCCATGTGACTTGGAGGGAATTAGTATGGAAGGAAATATGACGAGACGGATTTTGTATGAGTCCGCCATCTCTGCTGCGGTATAGCACACACTAACGTGTTGCAGTGTCAACCGTCTAGAAAGATGACCAGTTGGTCCCCGAAGTTCTAACTCAGCATGTATACTCTCAAGACCAACCTCCAGAAGAACGTCTTCTTTTCAAGCCTCCACGACTTTATATCCGCTGTAAAACATCTCGTGAACAGACCCTACTCAAAAACGACGTGTGCCGCTCTTTCGAGTATGAACCTGTCAAATTTGTGCTTCTGGAAAAAATCGTTAGCATACCCTGTTGACAACATTACACAGGTGCCAATGCTTTTTGGTTCGGATGAAAAGGTTGACTTTGAGTTGGGTTATGGAGCGTCAAAGAAATTTGGTGCAACTGCCCCGGAACTTTTGCACGGACCTAATATTTTGTACCAGTAGTGAGTTAACTGATTCATATGAAAAGTCTCATAACCGAGCACTGAACTTTTTCGCTATTTTGAATGAGGTCAAAAAAGGCAGGAAAATGCAAATCTTTGGCAAACTGCGGGATTCGAACCCCACACTATCTCCATAGCGCCCTATCCCTTTTACCATTCTGCCACATCTCAGTTGAGGCGCCTTTCATGTCAAAATACTTTGCCTTTCGCATAAAAGGCTCAATTTTTTCTCTCTCAGCCCTGATGGGATCCCACTATGCTTCATTCGTAAACCAGCCGCTGAGATTTCCTCTCCTTCGGAGTTCATCTTCAATATCAGCTGCCTGAGAGCCAAATTCCAGACAGATGGAAGGAAGCGTAGGTAAAACACTGTACGTAAAAAGTCGCTTCATGATATTCCTAACAATTTTCGACCAGTTAGCCTAACTTCGGTTTTTTTTTCGCCTTTTCGAGACGATTATGAAATCGGCTATAACCAACCATCTGGAGAATTACCAAATTTTACCCGAGAATCAACAAAGGTTCCGTAGTAGTACATTCACAGTAGCTCAGATGTTAGAAACTGTCAATGACTGGACCAATGCCGTCGATGTTATATATTTCGGTTTCGAAAAAGCGTTCGATAAAGTGCCACAAAAGAAAATTATTCACAAATTGTATCGAATAGGAGTTCACCACAGAATCGTCTTGTACATCAAAGAATTCCTAGCTCACGCAAATTTAGAGTGGTTGTTAACAAATCTTCCTCTTCAGCAAGGGAACTCTGCAATGGGGTTCCCAATGACGTTCCAGAAAATATCTTAGGGCTTAATGTCAGATGCAAAATATTTGTTGATGACACTGAGCTGCATAGATGCATGCTTGTAAAGATGCGGCTGATTTGCAGAAAGCTACAGGTGTCCTGTTGAATAGGTCCACTCATTGGAATCTTCTTCTGTGCTCACCAAAAACCAAAGTTATGCCTCTGGGATTGAGAAATATCAAGCAGAAGTACTTTATTGACCAGTTTAAAATAACTAAAATCTCCGAAGGCGTTGACTTAGGATTTCACCTTACAGATCAACTTGTGTTTCATAAACATGTCAAACTCCAGAGCTATGAAAAGAGTATTCAAAGCTTTTAGTTGTCTCTCCTCTAAAGACCTACAGGTATTACTACGAGCCTATGAAATATATGTTAGGCCTATGCTAGAATACGGAACTGTTATATACAATTGCTGTAAATCAAAAAATGCCCTTGTTCTCGAGCAGGCCCCAGCGCGGCTTGTCGTCGGGCAAGCTGGGCTTCGTAAGAGAGACAAAAAGCAAAGGGGGCTTCGTACGGGGTGCGAGGCAGAAACGCTGCAGGCGCAGGATCATGAAGGAGCAGTGGGAGAGGCGCGCTTGCTGTTTAGTGCATGATGTTGAGCTGCAAGGCTCTAAGCTAAGTCAAGACTTCACGGATTGACACCAAATTTGGGGTGAAGAAGCGCTTACACACCCACAATAAGTGTTTGAAAAATGAGGTCGAACTTATGTGAATTAAGAAATTGTATGCTCGGTAAAGTGGCCAGCTTGTCGAGGACAGGCTGAGTCCTAGCTCAGCCTGTCGTGAGCATAATTCTCCCACAGAACGCATAAGTTTCCATCCATTTTTCATGCACCCGTACTATGTTCCATTCGCTATCCAATACCCACATAGTGCCACTCGTGGGCTAGTCTTATCAGTGTTTATCCACTTTTCCGATTTTCCACAACTTACGAACTGTGTTTCTGCCGCGCTCCACTTGCCTAACACAGTCCTTTAACATCGGCATGTTCTTCACTCGCCGTCGTCCACTTGTATTCTTCTGTTACTAGGGTCTCCTTGTAGTTTATTGACTGTTTTCGTTGCCAATAATCGTTACCGTGTTTAGTTTTGCTTTGTTCATATAAATTCGCGCAGAACTAATGTGATTTATGACCATGTTCGGAGTTTCTCTCTTTTGTTGGACTTACAGTGTGTCGGACACCGGCCCGAACGGACGATAAACTATGCATATCGATGCTCGGCGGAATCCGACGCGTTGGATTCCGACGAGAATCGGTACGTACTTTCGTTCCTCCGATCGGATTGGACTCCGACGACTATAACTACGGCTTTAGTCGGCGTTGTCCTGATTTCGGAGAGTGTTTGATGACGAAACCTTGTTCGTGAACATTTCGTGGTAACTTCCACTGCAATTAGATTCAGGCGGGGCTTCGTAAAATTCTGGGTTTTCAAAGGGGGCTTCGTTTTCGCTCCGACCCCCAGACAAGCTCGTGCTGGGGCCTGTTCTCGAGAAGGTGCAAAGTAGCTTCATACGTAAAATTCCTTTGAGAATCGGCGGGTTTGACTACCACGCTGTACATCCTACCTCTTATAGGGATGCCAATCTTCAGCTGGAATCGTTGGCAATTGGAAGACGGAAGCAGAATCTATTAATGGCTTACAAGATTATTCACCGTATTGTAAAATTGAACCTCAATGCATTTTTTTCCAACCCATCGTTCCACAACCAGAGAAACTGCAAACAAAGTATTCGTTCCCTCCTCTTCTGTCACGGCGAGGACTGACTTTTTCGTTCACAGAGTGTGTCCCGACTATGAAAAATCAGCAAAAAATTCCATATACCGCCGCGCATTCAACAATTCAAAACTATAGTGAACAAATTTCTGAACTAAATTTTGCGTCTACGTCACTACTCCTTCTGTTCAATATTTGTCGTTTCTCTTTTTACGCTCATTCACGTATTGTGGATACAAAGTTATGTGGATCCACTGGTTTTATTCGCTTGTTCTTTTCGCACGCGCGTAACCGCGTGTAAATAAATGTTAAATGTTAACTTGCTGGTGAACCGGCAGTTATAGTGCAATTTCTACGGCTCCATGCTGCCCTATGACTCAACATGTCATATTAAGTGTATAGAGCTGGAACTTCGACATATCTACTAGAAGACAATTTTTTTTACTGGAGCTAGCAAGAATGACAAGTATCTTTTTCAGTTCTATGACGCTTCAGATCATTCGAAGATTCCCGTTTTGTAAATGTTGAAGACTGATCCAACCTACCGCATTGCCATTCTGGTATGTAGTTGGAAAAGATAGGAAATATCTGCTGAGAGGCGAAAAATATAGCGAATTGCCATGTCAATAGTACAAAAAAGTGGAATCGATTAATGCCGAAAATCATCACCTAAAAACGAAAACGGGATAGTTTGGTTGCCTGCAGTGCAGCCAGCTGTAAACCACACAGAAATTTGAAAGGAAAATCTTTGGATGTGGTGGGTGAGCGGGAGAATTGGAGAGCTAAAGGGTTTTGGAACATTTTTGTGGTAGAGCCCCTGAAAAGAAGTAGAGTTTGTCCAGTGAAAGCAAAAAGGATCCTTTTCTTCAAACTGATCAATACGCATGTGTGCCAGAGGAACACACTAGCATTCCGGTTCTGATCGAAAAATCCATAATGTTGTCTATCATCGCACAATTTCGACTGTTTCTAGAAAGCCTATGCGTGTCCTGGTGGCGACGTAAACAATTAAAGTGATAAGATGTGAAAGAAATGCCGACATGATGATAATAAAACGAGGAGATGAAAGACAACTAGCAAAGTAGGAATCACATTTTGAAGAATGTAGGCAAGATAACCAAGTGATGCACGTCGCGAGGTTTGTAATGAGTGTGAATGGTAGTTGGCCTGGTAGAGTGGGACCCATCGTCAGAAAATTATTTATTTTCAGGCACCCGGACAGTTCGTTGAAAAAAGCAGACAAGTAACCAAGAACGAAGGCGAATTCCATGGACAAGATCATGTGTAAATAATATTGCACACATTGAACACACTTTTGTGCCTACCAAATGCTTACGTAAGTGAAGCCATAGCGAGATTTGATGTGAGTGAAATAGCTTCCCAAATTGGTTCTATGCAAACATGGCTATCAACTGAAAGTGCTTATGGATAGCTGAAGTTCAGGGTCAGATGTGAATTGCACTTTCAACGTTAATTTTTCTTTTCACACAGGGGTGAGCATAAGTTACTATTCAGAGTTTGCTGGACTATTTCCTCGTTAGGAACTCGTGATTCTTCTGCTCTTCCCGGATAGAGGAGTGTTCACAGTATTTTTGACTTGAGACCTGGTTTTTCATGAGAAGAAGTTGACCTCAAAACACATTTTTGAGAAATGCGGGTTGATGTGAAAATTTTTGTGCAAAATCAGCAAAATGATTATGGGGAATCTTATTACTCGGGTGCTTCTTGGAAAGCAGTGAGAACCTCTTTCTGGTGGCGCACACGCTTTGGTTGGTGCGTTAAAACGTTTATGGGAAAGAAGGTACGGCTCTACATGCGCCAAGGGATAGCCAATTTTCACAAAATTCGCTTTCACGAAAGTCTATTGAACAACAGGACAGCAAGCAGTCGTTAATGTGGTTTGAAAAGCATACTCAAAATGCTACAGTATAGCGATACAAACCCATGAATAGTGCTGATTGTTAAGCCACATAACTGTGACTCTCAAAATACAGGGTTCGGCTTTCAACGGGCAACTTTTGGAACAAACTTGTTCTCTGCTGTTACAAACGGAGATATTGTATGAGATTTCGCAAAATCGTTCAGTTGTCGTGATCAGCAAAGTGAGATATTGCTTCAATTCACCCAGAACCTTTGTCAAACCTGTTTTTCGGCTATTTTCCTCGGAAAATGGGTACAGAATCAGTGCATTTGGCTGCGCCGAAAATTTGCACTGAAATTTTGACCTGGAATTCTTTGGCTATCCCGCATTTTTCCAGGACTTCTTCGTAATTGGAATATAGTTCAGATTCAGCATCACTGAATAAGCCTTAGCGCGATTAAGAGCATGTCACCACTGCAGAGAGAGAGAGAGAGAGAGAGAGAGAGAGAGAGAGAAGCCACCAAACGTCGTACAGTAACTTACGGTTCGCATACGCTCCCCCTACTACAGAGGGACGAACAGATAGCTACTTTTACGACAATTGTCCAAGCTTCTCTTTTTGAAAATGCGCTCATCAGTTTATTGACAATCAGCTTTGAATATTTCATTACTATTTCACCTTCTGTGCAGCAAATTCCCTCGCGAAGCCTTAGCATACACCTAACAGGTGATATACTTCATTCTTCAACGAAGATCCAGTATCTCAAAGAAAAACTAAAGTACACCAAAAAAGAAGGAAAATCGAAAGGTGAACGATGACACTGAGAAACAGTGCGCAGATGGAAGAATAGTGTAAAGGGAGACTGTGTGTTAACGGACTGCCGAGTTCAGAGAACGTAAACAGCCAGCTGTGCAGATTACCGCGAGTATGGAAGTCACTAATCGCTTTCGACAAACGATACCTGACACTTCACGCGGCTTACCCACTCACCCGCAATACTTGTTGACAGTCTCCTCTGCTACTTCAAAAATGGAACTTGTTATACGTTTTTGCATTTGCTACCTGTTCCAAGAACAACATTGAGTCAGCAGCTGGTCCCACAGTTTTCTTCAATACTGATGGTGCAATTTAATGACACCTCGCCCCATCAGTGGAGAGTGTAAGAATTAGTCACGGCTCGGTCAAACAACTATGTACGTATCTGAGATCTATTCTCAGGATGCTTGCGGAGAGAACAAGCAATTTGCAAGAACAACATTCTTCCAGATTTTCGCAAAATGAAAAAATTCAATCAGCAACTCCTTAACAACGAAGAACTTCTTGCCTCCATTTTTCTGAACCCCTAAAATTAGATCAGATTACATTACCTCAACCAACTCATAGAGAAGAAGATATCTTTTTAAATAATAAAACTGACTCTTGACATCCTAGAGGATTCAGCTCGCAATTTCTCGTTTTTTTCACTCGTCAAGGTGCTTTTTTCAATCCCACTATAATCGTTCTCTCACTTCCACCAATAACACTTTTTGGTTGCATAACGTAAAAAATTAAGTTGCTGGGCCCCACTCTAATAGGGAACAATAAGGGAAGCCTCTGCGTTCAGATTGGTTAATTTCAAATGGGGAGCTTACCTACGCAGAAATTGTTATGCATATCCGATCTTCTCTTAAATTTTCCGGTCCAGGAAACAATATGAAGATCATCAGCAACCGATAATAATAAAATCCTGGGAAAGCCGTGTCCGAAATTTTCACCTCATTTTGTTTTTGTCGCGGGGCGCGTGTGGCGCAGTGGTAAGAGGCTCGCTGCTCACGCACACGGTCAATGGTTCCATCGCGCCCGTGGCCAACCAAGCCACCCATCCCTCCGGGGTCGGTAAATTGGTACCAGAGGAGTCTGGGAGGATGAAACACTGACTTGGTTCATAGGATGCCCCCCGCAAGTCATTGTATAGGGCATATACGCATTCAAAGCCTCTACGATGCTCAGATGAAGTCGAATGCGTGGCGCATCCCACAGACGGGATAGATCAGCGTCGACCATTTTACTTTACTTTACCTTTGTTTTTGTCACACCTTAATTACGTATGTATCAAATTGAATGAGCTGTATAATCGTCATTGTTAGCAAGGGCTGTGGGCTATCTTTACAACAGGTCATTTAATCGATGGAATACAAGTAATATAGTGCTGTTCCTCCTTTCTATATTCTTCTGCTCTTGTTCTCTACCTATATTCTTTAATGCGCCAAGCAAGGGCAGTTCCAATTTTTTTTCAACCTAGAAAAGAAGTATACTCCAAATCTTATGTTCAGAAAATGTTGAAAAGCATACATATTATATAAGAGACTATATCTCCGGCAGTGGCGGACGCATGGGGAGGGGGCACCCCCACTGAGAATGGATCGCCAAATTTTTGAAATTGATTGACAATGCAAAAAAAATCTCGCATTAGTTCATTTTTTCTCGCTTATTTTGTTATTATTTTTAAGATAATTTTCATTAATTATTTAGTATCATGATTGACATTTTTATTAATTTTATTTTCTAATTAATTTTTTGATTTCTTGTGTTCCCAAAGCGGCAGCGACCCCACTTTTTCCCACGGCCCACCCCCCC
>JARK01000007.1:110263-123521 GCA_000688135.1 Ancylostoma ceylanicum
GTTAGCCGGCTTTTGGGAAGATACCGTTGTCGACAACATCGATGAAGAATACGAACGGCTCATTCAGCATCTCCATGATAGTACGAAGAAAGCCGAGGGTTTGAGAACCACCAAGAGACGACAGTCTCATGAGACCTTCGAGCTGATACGCCAGCGTGGAGCAGCGAGAGCCGCAGGCAACTACCAGCTTACGTCCGAGCTCGCAAGAAGGTGCAGAGAAGCGATAAAAGAAGACCTCAAGGAGAGACGAGCAGCAGTGTTGGCTGAAGCCGCAGAGGCAGGAAGAAGCATCCGCAACACCCGCCGAGATTTCGCCAACCGTAAGACCAAGATGACAGCCCTCCGACGCCCAGACGGAACGATCACATCATCTAGAATGGTAATGGAGAGGGTCATCTACGACTTCTACTCGGACCTCTTCGACAGCCATGTCCAACTCCCTCCATGCCATCTCAGGGAGGATGAATATGTCATCCCGTCGGTTCTCCCTTCCGAAGTCCGACATGCCATCAAGTCGGTGAAGAATCGTACAGCGCCCGGTCCCGACAGGATCCGACCCGAACATCTGAAGAATCTACCGACAGCTCTTGTGAACACACTTGCTAGACTCTTCACGCGGTACCTGTCGGAATGCAAGGTACCTAGCCAATGGAAGACCAGCAGAACCGTGCTGCTGTACAAGAAGGGAGACCCGCAGGACATTGGCAATTATCGCCCTATCTGCCTACTGTCCGTAGTCTACCAACTCTTCACGCGAGTGATCCTCAACAGGATTGAAAGAACACTAGACGAAGGACAGCCATGCGAGCAAGCAGGTTTTTGGAAAGGATTCAGTACGATCGACCATATACACGCCGTCACCAGGCTCATTGAAGTATCACGAGAGTACAAGATGCCTCTCTGTCTCACGTTCATCGATTTGAAGAAAGCCTTTGACACCGTTGAGACAGAAGCAGTCTTGGAAGCCCTGGGCACTCAGGGTGTACCGACCCAATACATCAGGATTTTCCTGAGCTCCATAGCAACTTCACGACCAGAATCTCGCCATTCGCGACGACATCACTATCGACGTCAGAAGAGGGGTTCGACAAGGCGACATTGTGTCGCCGAAACTATTCACCGCCACCCTCGAGGACGTCATGCGACGATTGGAGTGGGACAATATGGGAGTGCGAGTTGCAGCCGGCTGCTACGCTTCGCTGATGACATCGTCCTTATAACACCTAACATCAGTCAAGCGGAGCGTATGCTGGCCGACTTCGACGACGCGTGTGGAAAGATCGGTCTCCAACTGAATCTAACGAAGACGATGTTCATGAGAAACGGATGGGTCCCGGATGCCCCATTCTCGCTCAACGGAACGACCATCTCCGAATGCTCCAGCTACGTATATCTAGGTCGGGAAGTCAACATGATGAACGACCTCGCTCCAGAGCTGGGCAGGAGGAAGCGAGCGGCTTGGGGAGCCTACAAGAGCATCGAGGACGTAGTGAAGAAGACGAAGAACATCAGGCTCCGTGCCCACCTCTTCAACACCACGGTTCTCCCTGCTTTGACTTACGCCTCGGAAACCTGGGCGTTACGTAAGCAGGATGAGAATGCGGTCAGCGTCATCAAACACTCCATTGAGAGGGTGATGCTAGGAATGACTCGCCTCACGCAAGTGAGGGCGGGAATACGGAGCTCCACCCTTCGTCAACAGTCGAAGATCAGGGACGCTACCGTGTACGCCAAGTCGAGTAACATCAGGTGGGCCGGGCACCTGATGCGCCTAAACGACCAGTGCCGTCAGCGACTGGACTCCGCGGAACGTAAAGCGCACGACAGGAAGACCACCGACCCGATGGTCAGAATTCTTCACGAAGTCCTTCAAAGAACGATATGATGCTCTTCGTGTCTCTCGAACGGACAGAACGCACTGGACCACCTGGCACGTGAGAGGGACAAATGAAAGGATTGCTGGCGCCTGCTCGGTATACCCAACGATCAACGGGAGTCAAGGTGATCAAAGTGACGACCTTTGATCCATCAGTTGACCTTTCCACCTCAACCAGTCGATAGCTGAGCGGTCTCGACCCCTCCATGACGACTACCCATATACAGGAACGTGTGAGTTTAGAATTTTTCAGCATTTTGCTCAGACTGACCCATCGTTTCAACTTTTCCTCTTCACCATGGTCTTAAAAGTCCTCCCTGTGATCAGTAAACGGAAACAACACGTGATTCTTTTTGTGTTAGTGGCTCCTACATCTTTCCATAATTTAATATTCCTCTGAACTGTTTTCCGAAGTGATATGGTCTTTCTTTGTATTGCTGCAATGACTTCCAAACAGTGTTTGGGGCACAGAATAGGTTCGCGGTGAGCTCACTCAAAAATGCAAAATGCAATTACTCTCGTACATGAGAAAGCAGAAGCGCTTAATGAAGCGCCAATACTTTTCAGCAACCCTGTACACGGCGGTTTGACTAAGAAATCTTGAAAGACGAAGTGTACTCTTCTGGAGATCATCGGCCCATTGATCGATTTGACCGATGAAATGTAACATCATATCGCCACCCTATCGGTAAACCACGTGGTTCTGGAACCCGGGGACGAATCAATAAGGTTGCCTTCCTCAGTCAAGAACTGAGAGATACTTATTTAGAGCATATGCAAGCCGGACTCCAGAGTCTAACGGTACAATGTGTCGATTCTTTTGCTCGTCGCGTCTTCACTGCCCATGTTAAGATAGAACTTCTAACTTTAGCTTGATCGTGCAGTGCGCAAACAGGCCGGTGATCTCAACATTCGCGAGGGTAAATTAGTTCATGTAGTAAAGGACTTTGAAAAAACTTCGGAGTCTACGCGAACTCTGACGAGTCCACACCCACATCCAGTCACCACGGTAAGAGTGACTAGGTCGTGATCTCAGCAGCCATCTCTCTATACATCGGCACTTTCCTCCCAAGATTCTATTGAGACAGGTTCCAATCTACTTCGTTCCCTTTTCCTACCTTAGCTTAGACAACGATCTTTTCCAACGACTTCATTGGCGCTTCTCCGGAAATTTTAAAAAAACAGCTGCTCTTATTTGTCTTCCCATTTCTGTCAACCCGTCTTTTATTGAACGCACGTTCCATCTGTAACAAACCTCCCAACCTTACATTACCAAAACTTAAGGAAGGTGTAACCCTAGTGTCATTCAAGATGAGGGCTTATCTCAGGGTACTACGCCGTGCACAGATGTGATAACACATAGTGTGCTTGCTCTAGTGCGAGGAGACATCCCCTACAGCATTGTCTACTCTTCCTACTTCTCTTCTTACTGTCAGTTCATGATTCTGAGTATAAAAACCGATGACAACCCAGCTCGACTTATTCAGGTATGTCGTAGTCGTTTTTTGACGAAACCTCAATCCACCAAGCGCTTGAGATCATTCGGGAACTGCCCGGTACCATTATGAGCTGCATAATAGCGGGGTGACTTTAACTTTTCCAAGATCGACTGGCACTGTGATCATGCGCCCATTTTGTGAGAGTTTCCTCTTCAGGAAGATTATACTTCGGGAATAGGAGTATTACGTCAGGAATATTTACACTCTCAACTGGTTTTTGCGCCCACGCCCGCGGTCGTTAGGTTTTGGACTTAGTAATCAAGAACGATCAGAGGATCGCACAAGATGTAGAAGGGCTACCTCCCTTCTCAAACTTCAACCACAGCAACGAGTCGTCCTCCCAAATATTTGATTTCAAATGGCATCAGACTATTTTGATTTTGCACGTGCTGACTATACAACTCCACTTGTGATAGATTACTCAGCATCTACTGGCGTGAACCAATCCATACTTTTGCGACAGTGGACAAGGGTTATAGTTTCTTTCAACAGTTTTTTCTCTATACCTTCACTACTCTCGTCAAGATATTTGTCCCACTCAGAATGAGAGATAATTTTAGTGATCGATTTCCTCAGAAACTTCGCAACTTCGAGGCAAGGGTCGCAGCATATCGTCACATATTTGGTTGTCAGAAGTATCGTCGGTATTTCAGGAAGCTGAAACGTGAGCTTGCTGCCTCACAGTTGCATTCCCTATTCTCCACGATCAAACACGTAGCCTGGTGTTGTTCTCACTATTCGGCCACAGTGGACCTATCCCTCATCGGGGACCAGTATCCTGATGCTTTCCTCTTTGTTGGACCACGGTTAGACCCATCTTCATCGGTGTGCTCGTATTTTGGCGCTTCTCTCACTCCTCCATCGGCGGACCTATATTCTGGCGCTTCCCCGCTGCCTTTCCAAGGCGGACCCGTATCCTCGAGTTACACTGACGTTTTTCTCATTAGTGGAACAAGAAGGACCAGTACCCTTTTCCTTTTTCCCCCTACTTGGTGAAGGTGACGCGTACCCTGGTGTATCCACCATTATTTGGATAAGGCGGACCGTGGCCTTGCGTTTTTCTTACTATTTGGCCAAGGTCGACCCATACACTGACCTTTCTACCGCTGCTTGGACAAGGCGGACCCGTACCCTTTTCTCACTACTAGGACAGGACGGTCCAATCCTCCGTCGTCGAGCCGTATTCTGTCGTTTACTGCACTATTGGGCCAGGCCGACACATCCTTCATCCCGGCCCCGTGTTCTGGTGAGACTTCGAGTTCGACATACTATGCGACCTGGTCGGTGTCCTGATCGCCAACCTCCATTGAATCTTTGTCTGAACCAGGCAGGGTTCCCCACATCCTTAAATAAGGAACGGCTTGCGATCAGTCAGTCGGTGACAGATATTGGAGATTCGATAGCAACATATAAATAATAAGCGGAGAACAAGTCTCGGGACACGTACTGGAGACTTCAAAAATGACCACAAGAGTAAAAGTGGAATAAAACATAGCACTTGCGAGAGCAAAGGGATTATTGATAAGCCGGACCTCTTCCGTGAGTAAGAGTACATGGTGTTCTCATCAGAAGATGTTGGGATTATAGCAGCTAACCAGAGGAGCATCAGGGCTGCGAAAATCAGTATGGAATAGAAGAAATATTCCTGTATTGTGCTCCAAAGCTGAAGAAGATCAGGAAAAAGGAATTCCGAGTTGTCATCAGGTTGCTATGGCAGTTTGATAAGTTGTGAGCAGTACGGAAATTGCACGAAATTACGTGTAAATTGTGGAGTTCCCGAAATTTTGAGGATTTCGGTAGTGATTCCGCACCGAGCTTACATATTTCTCTTATGTGTGCGACATTGAATGAGAACTGTATTGTAGTAGAGGTGCGTTTACGTGAACCTGGAATTGCGAAAGATTGCGAAGAACATTCTATTTGGGCGAGAGCATTTGGAATACTTGATTGGCAATTAAATGTAGCGGATGCACCTTGCGTGCAACCATAACATCCTACCAATCGCGATGTTAAGATAGAGCACGTGAATGTGTCAACAATATTCCAAATACGTGAATTGGTTATATTGAGTGATAAAGAAAGCTCTGAAGATGCAAGTTCCGTTGTGACTCTTGGACATGGGTTGGATTGAGATGATTGTTCGATGACGAAATTGGGATACGTGAGAGGTAATAGGGACTGTAGTGTAAGAAGATCACTAGGACGATCATCTTTGCAACAACGATTTACCTCGTTCTCTGCGGGAGTACACACACAGGTATCTGTTATAGAGCAAATTAGGAGATGGGTGAAATTTGTAGAAGCACACATGTAGGATAAATCACGATGATGAAGCATCATAGCCATCCGGTTTTTATGACGAATAAATTGCGAGCTAAGGAAAGAGACAGATGGTACGGCTAAGTTGGTGACAGACAGAATAGCATTCAAGTTGTCTTTTGGGTGTTAGTAGTAAGCGTGATTACGAACTTGTGACTCTTTCCCTGCGATCGGTGAATTTCATAGGTGAGATCGACAAATTCTGATCAAGTGGGACAGTTCAACACTTCGTACGTGGTGTTGTCCATTGGTTGTTTGTAAATGCGATAAAATAAACAACAAGAGGAAGGATATCCGCAGTTACATCCCCAGAACCCATAAGATTCCGAACAATAAGTTATAGCCGGATATCCGTTGACTCCCGAAAGTTCTTCTATTAAGGAATTTGCGTTTACGTTTCCACATTTTCGTCCAGTGCAGGACCCCATATGAGCGCACCTCTTTCGTGATTGCACTTTCGTCTTAGCATTGCGAGCGTAATACCACATATGCGCATTGCAACTCAGACTAATACGATTCAGGGTAACTTTGATTTGTTCGAGAACATGTCCGTTGGAGGTAACAGCTATACAAGCTTCCCTCGCCGTGGGATTAATTATTAAATTGATATTTTCCATAGAGTAGCAATCAGAGAGGTTTGGCGAACATTGGATATTATCAGTTGCAATCGAAAAGACCGGCTGACACGAGAATGCTTCCTTAAACAATGTACAGGCAGTAGCTATTGCAACAATGCTTACCAGAAAAGATTTCTTGAATTATTGCCAGATGCGATACTTACGAGAGGAATTTCGTCTTCGGAGTGCGTTTGAACGGAGAACAAACGATAAATACGAGCACAACATTGACCCAAATTACGAAGAATACGTTTGCGACAGCAAAGCATCAAAAGAATAGGAGTTGTTCACCATGAGAGAGCAAAAATAACAATCGATCATTTCGCAGAAAGAGCTTGGTGGACAGAGGATCGTGCTAATATATGTCTCGTATTCGTATTTTGCTTTCACACGGACGACATTTTCATGTAAGCATACGCTTGCGGGGAACATCACAGTTGCTTCGCGCTGATGCAGGCTCGTTTCGATGCAATGATTAGCCGCGCACTTCGGACGCTGGTGAAAGATTGCCAGTAAAAATAACATCCTCAATGCATCGAAGCTGAAGGTTAGCCATGAGGTGGCTGGAGCCTCAATAGCTGTCGAAGTACGTCCCAACCATCCGAGCATCATCAGAAGTGTGAAAAGTAGGGGAATGTTGCGAATACACTGCGTTTTATAACTGTACGTCATCCAATAATTTCGTATGATGATGTCATGAAGCAATTGAAAGTGATCAAAACTTCTTTCTCTGCCACTTCTGATGGCATACCATCGTTTTTCTACAAAACGTTTGCTGACTATCTTTACAAACCATGAAGCACATATTTTCAACATCTCCCTCATCACAGGGAGGTACCAGCTTTATGGAAAAAGACCATTGTAACCCCGATCCCTGAAACTGCATGCGGGTCACATCTGACCGATTTTAGACCTATCAGTATCCTGCCAACCCCTTGCAAGATCATAGAATAATTCGTCGCTAAAGCCATCCTGGAATGGACGCAAAAACTTAAATGTATCCCTGAAGAGCGGCTTGGCTTCATTCCTGGTTGCTCTGAGGCTACACAAATTATTCAGTGTTCGCATGATTGGGTAAATACGCTTAGTCGTGGAGATTGGGTTGAGATCATTTATTTCGATATCAGCAAAGCGTTCGACACAGTCGACCACCTCAGCCTTATCTCTGCTTGAAAGTATTGGGATAAGGGGCACATTTTTCTCCTGGTTTGTCTCCTATCTAGATTCTCGTGAATTCTCCGTGCGGCTCCAAGGACAATCATCCGAGTGGAAGCCCTGTACTTCAGGAGTTCCTCAAGGCAGCGCGCTTTCTCCACTTCTCTTTAACATTTACACCATGGACCTCTTCAGTGTATTGAAAACAAACCCTTGCGTGAAAGTAGCAGCCTACGCAGATGACGCTAAAATCTATGCGGTCTATAGTCCCAGTGGAAGAATATTAGTTCAAGAGAAATTGAAGCTTGCTGTTGAAGAAATGCTTAATTGGGCTGGAAAATGGGGGATAAAACTAAATGCCTCTAAAAGCCAGATTCTAAAACTGGGAGAAACAACTACCAATATTGAGTATGGGATCCCACTTAGAGTACAGGAGCAAGTCCGCGATCTTGGCGTAATTGTGGATTCTTTCCTGCGATACTCCTCTCATATCGGAGTAATTGCCTCCAACGCCACGCGAGTAATGTATTCACTGCTCAGAAATGTGCAGACATCGGAAATCACCATTCTGTTGAGGCTATACAAAGCATATGTGCTTCCCATACTTGAGTACTGTAGACCATTGTGGAATCCCATACTCGAAAAGGACATATTGAAACTGGAAAAGGTCCAACGTGCCTTCATAAAAATTGTTTTCTACCGCTCCTTCCCAAACAAGGACTATCCCCTATCTCTGCCTGGTTACAAAACCAGGCTGGAGGCGTTAGGTCTTAGAAGTTTATTTTATAGAAGAGTGCAAGCAGATATCGTTTTAGGTTTCAGAATACTCCGAGGAGAGGTATGTCTAAAGCCTTCCACGTTCTGGATCTTCAAACCTACCAGCGCTCGCAGATTTAATCTTAACTTGACATGTTCTAGGATAGATAGCTCTCATAGGCATCTCCGTCAAGACTCATTCTGCTGCCGCGTCGCCCGACACCTCAACAAGCTGCCCCCGGATTTGATTACCTTGAAAGGCTCTAGCTGTTTGAAGAGACGTTTGCTAGGTGTTGACTTACTTAGCTTATTAGGCTATGATGACATAGTTTAATGTATTCGTTACCTCTTTTCTCTCATCCTGAAGTTTTCCCACTATATCTGTACCTCCGAAGCTGTAGGTCTGCTCTCATTCTTCATATCTGGTTTACTTGTTCTATCGGATACACAGAGCCGACTCACCTCAGGTCCCAAAACATGGGCATTTTTATAATGGGTATATCATCTGCCAGCTCAGCTGGGTCATGCGTTTTGTTTCTGCGATCACCTTCCTTTCTTTAAAAACAGAAAATTGGGTCTTCTGCGGTAGGCTTGGCTGTTCGGGTACGACACCTAATGGAGGAAGGAGCCGGCGAGCATCCGAGGTTACGCCTGGGGTTCGTACCAGATCAAAGAGGTGCTCGTGTACCCGCACCAGAATGGACCACCCTCCAGTTGCGTTGTCAGGGCGTGATTATCTTTAAAGGCAGCACCCACGGAAAAATTCGTCTTCGAGATTTTGATACATCTCGAAGATTCACCATGGTCTGAACAACTTCTCCAC
Organism: Ancylostoma ceylanicum; assembly: GCA_000688135.1. Lineage (NCBI taxonomy): Eukaryota > Metazoa > Nematoda > Chromadorea > Rhabditida > Ancylostomatidae > Ancylostoma > Ancylostoma ceylanicum. The sequence goes on from JARK01000007.1 coordinate 119,309, forward strand.
CCCCACAGCACCGTAAATGTGCTGTGTTCCACTCTGTAACAAGTACGACCTTGTGCCAGCGTAACAGTTGGACGAGTTTTCGCCTCACTAATTTAAGCCGTAATGGTGTAGTAAGCGTCGTGGTCGCGTACAACGCGCCATCAGCTGGGTTTCAACTAGTGTGTCGATCGAATAATGTATTAGATCCATCCGATATTCGAATATTCGATATCGAATAAGTCGACAAATTGAAATGTTCAGAAAAGGGAAAGTCGTCCATCCTTGGGTAAACGAAAAAAAGGGTTGTGAGGCATTATATTTCTAAAAAGTTCGATTTTTTGGATGGATGTTTAGAAAGTTATTCGAATTAATTAAATTTATTCGATTTTTATTCGATCAATACTCTAGTTTCAACGTCAATAGTCGCTCATTTCTTACGTTTCCTTCTCAGCAGACATGCTTTGGCACGTTTTCAGTTAGTGAACGCTCAATTGCCGAGATTCGACGTGTATTGTGTAGCAATAGGCAAAACATTGTATTGCTCTAATTTTTGGAACAGATAGTACATACCGTGATGTCCACCGCATTGGCTTGTGTCAAAAATAATGATTAGATTCCTGACTCTGCTATTTTTTTTCCTCCAGGTTTATGTGAAGCGAGAGCTTCTCATCGAGGACATCGGATGCGGAAATGAGGGAGCTCACACCAAGAAATATTAACAAGGTGGGTGGTATTTTTCTACATATTCGTTGTTTTTTGTTCACTGGTTTTATAATTTTGTGTTTTTCACGCATTTTTTGTTCTTTTTTTTGAATTGTGGTCGCTTGATAGAAGTAGTTTCATCTTGAGTCGATCTTCTTCAAAAACTTTCTCCTAGGCTTAATTGGAGGGTTATTCAATGTCGTAATCACGAAAATTGCACTGGTCTCCTACGGCACTCTCGTTTTGTAACGCCACGATCTCCAGACTTCGCCAGCAATCGTGGTCATGATTGCTGGCGAAGTCTGGACATCCTCAACGCGGAGAAGTTCTCAACTCTTCCTCCGGAAAGATACTTTCTCCAAAGGAGTAGCAGTTATCTCTTGCCAAATCTACCACTCACGTGGATTTACTTTGATTTGGTTTCTATTCTGTTTCAAAATAGAGAGAAGTTCTTGGTAATTTGCCACCTGTTTAGAATTGCTAAATTTCCCTTGCACAGTGCATGAATTCTTAGGTACAGTCTGGTAGCATACACAGGGCCCATGATGTGACATTGGCTGCAATTGCGTCCGCTTGATTTCTGAAACTACTTCATTATGTTTTGATGTGAATTTGGTGTCATGTCTGTATGACCATAGGCCCATAGCAGGAAACTTCTGTACGCGTAGTAGCGGTACCTCCTGAACAATGCAAAAGTTTATTATGACAAGCACCAACCAGTTTCCAAAGATTACATGCCTTCTCTCTTCAATCTGCTCTAACGCACTTCTCTTGCCTCTCGCTTCAAACATTCCGTTTTCCAGTAACAAGGAGAGTACCTGAAAACACTCTGCGAGATGTTTTTTATTCATATGAAGGAACATGCAAATTCCGCACAACCTCTTCATCCAAGACAACCTTCTTGAATGACGGATGTTCTGCTATACAGCGTCCACCCATATTCCCCAATTTTTCCTTCATCCGGTCCAGAACCTCACTGAAAGGAGAGGAGGCCGCCCTGTACACCTCCTGACAACACAGGTTCTCTCGTGGCTGCGAAAACACTATGCAGTTGCCACAAGAGCACCAGTGTTTGTCAGCTAAACGAGAAGGATCTACCCTTCTGTTTAGAAGCCGGCAGAACCTAAACAATTTTGCTTTAGCAGGTATATTGTCGACAAAAGAAATTGGGCCTTACAGGGTGTCGTCCTGGGAAACACTGGGGATGTTATACTTCCGCCTCTCGTATATGCTCATCACATACGAGGGGTCGGGAGTCCCTATCGCGACCGGGCACTCTTCTCCTTCATCACTCAAAAGCGCACCGTCCTGCATCTCCTCCACAACCGGGGCCTAATAACATGCAATACAATATTACTACGATGTAATATTATTTCACATGCAGTCTTGGCAATAACGCAGTTCCGTCATACATCAGCAACGTCAAATTCTTATCAGCAACTGACAACGAAGGTAACCCATACCACCTCTTCCTCCATCCTTCTACGCTTCAAAACTGAACGGCGAGGTGAAGCTGAGCGCTTGGAGGTCTTCTACGGGCCAGCACGGGAAGCCATTACTAAATTTTTGATCCTGCAAATGAAATTTCGTGAAATCCTGCAAATGATCCTGCAAATGAAACTTCGATGAAATTACGTACAACAATAATGGTTGTGAACGAAAAAAGTAGAGAATAAACGAAAAAAGCGCGTAGCAAAGCGCAACATGTCCATATCAGCTGATCGAGTGCAGCGGCATCGATCAAGATGATAACTGCCGATACCGCAATGAGCGGATCACTCGTCCGAAATCTCCCCCTGCCTTGCCAGAGGCATCCTCAAAATCGTGGATTTCGGCAGTTTTAGTGATTTTTAACGTCAGATCTGGACTCAGCGTACTCGACTAGCCCAGAATATTCAGAAATCTCGAGGGTGAATTTCTCAGTGGGTGCTGCCTTTAAGGTCTGGACCTTCATCAGGTGATAGTTCCTAATACCGATCCTACCACCTACACGAAATGACTTTGGCCATCGCTCCTCATTAATTTCTGATGCTCTTAAGTGGTCAGTTATTCAAGGTGGATTACTCTTCTACAGAATTCACGCATGCCTTTATTTACTGCTCGCAATTCCATACCGTCTTAGGAATAACTATAAGTCCTTTGGAAGCTGAGGTTGAGGTTATCATTTCTCTCATTTGTGAACAAACTGGAATAGCCCATTAAACGGCAGGACGAGTTAATCGTTGGGTTTATAGTTTCCCTTCTTTTTTCTCTTTGCATTAGTTTTTTCTCCTTACATTACATGTAACCACCTATTAATACACCACTTACTGTGTTCTCGTTTTCTAAATCATCCGTTCGTTGTTTAGTTAACAATACGACTTTTGATGGCACACCTGGTGTATTAATAAATAAATAAATAAATAACTATTTTTTGCAGCAGCATGAGATGCAGCAACTTTGGGATTTTTCCACGGTTGCCACTAGATTCAGCGGACAAAATGACTTGTTTTATTTTTGACTGGTTTTGTAGTCTTCTCCTTTCCAATTTCCTAATCTACTGCACTAAAAGGTGTTATGCTCATTTTGAGAATTAAATATCATTGTTATTGTATCTCAGTCAGCCATTTTATCCTATGCTTTGTAAGCGTCACTTCTTTCGCGCTCGGGAAATGACTCGTGTTCCTGCTCCTAATGAAGAAACGTTGTATGGGCTCACCTCGTCATAGAGCCAGCGGAACTGCAACCAACCGAGCATTCTATTGCACTCTATCACTTGCAGTACCTATGCAAACGTTTTGTGCAAGAAGAATTTTAGTGCATTTTCGGGACAAACTTATACCATTACAGCAACGATAGAGTAAGTGTACGCTTCAAGCGACCAAGATGGATTGAAGAAGCTGAGCCATCCTTGTCTCTCGCCTAGAACGCTGACTACATCCACTTCGAAATCATGGATCCCTAAAACGACAAAAATATGTGCAAGCTAATGATTCAGAGGAAGAGTAGTGTTTTAACGTTGATTACCGTAGATATGCACGAAAATAATAACGTTTAAGCCAATGAAAAAATATTTCGTGAAATCCACAACGTATGTTTCCAGTGCGGTGTCTTCATGAGCAAACTAAAATTGTTGTAGATCTAACTATCAACAAAAAGGAGTAGAGAATAATGGAAGAAAAACGAACGTTCAATGTTACCAATATGTAATATGCGGCGGAACTACAACAGAATAACGCCATCGATACCCATCCAAACAAGACGTTGAAATCAGGAAGGAAATCTCGAAGCACCGCTTTCATAACAAATACCACGCCTACAACATCATTAGGACTCTAATTTCAGAAAAAATCATATTTTGAGATCTCCTCACCAAAACTGGATGACACGTTCATAAGGAGTGGTCCGCAATAATATAGAATGAGGGTCATCAGTTTATAATTAAAACGAGCGAAATGCTCTGGAACTGATGCCAAAGCGAAACGAAGCCCTAAACCGCAGCAGTCATTATCAGGGTCAAGCGTGTGTCGATAAATTATCAAGGGGGGGGGGT
>JARK01000007.1:126222-138672 GCA_000688135.1 Ancylostoma ceylanicum
GCAGCTGCTTCCACCGCGATTCAACTCCGTCGATAAAAACAGGGAAAAAAGGCCATTTTTATCGACGAAACATCATCTCCGTTATTCCTGTGCTGAATCTTTCCTCTTGAAGCTGGAGACCTGAAACTTGGGGGTATAGCACTATTGGGTATGGTCCATAAAATGACTTTTTACCGGCCTGCAGGACTGGGTAGGTCTTTCAGTACGGACGTGCGGAAATTCCAGCCTAAATTTTGACTTGCTCACCCATAGAATGACTTTTTATCGGTTGTGCAGTTGTGTGTCTTCACAAAAGCGGGACACTGCCGACCGATTGCCGGGAAGGAAATTTGTGTGCAAAGGGGGGGGGTCGTATTTTTGGTGCCTCAAAGGGGGGGGGGGTCGTATGGGGGTCGACTTTTTACCATCATCACGCTTGACCCTGGTCATTATGCATGGGCTGAAATAACTACTTATTTTCTCGAACCTGGCATGTTGGTTCTCATGCTGGTGAACAAGCTGTGACCAGCGCCCTGGTTGTACGACAACATTATAACCATTGCGATTGTCGACAGTAGGCTAACAAGCATATTAGACCAAAAAATTATCCTAGTAATCTGAAAGGAATCATGTGAGAGCGAACAACGTTATTGTGGCCTTTCACTCTTCAATTACCTAACACATTCGCGACAGTGCAAGTTTTGCGTTTCTTAACCAGAGCGAATTTGTGCCTTGTTCCCACATACGGGGATGTACCAAGAAAATTTTGATACTTGATATGTTGAAAACGAATATGAAGTCTATTCCGCACGCTGAGGCTTTTTGGCGGCGTTACTTTATCCATACTGTAGAAACTATATTCACAGGATGCCTATAGTGACCACAAAAGAATGTCTTTCGGTACAAAGAAAATACCATTTTCATGTTTAGCATGTCAAATAGCACTGCTGTGCAATGTTTCACGAGCTTCTCGGAAAATACACAGTGAATAATAAATAAATAAATAAATAAATAAATAACAAATATAATAATCTAATAGTATTAATAAATAGTGAATACAAATACACAGCACCCACAGTGGGCGTACTCTGTTACTTCACTAATGCGTTGCGCTACAAAATGCATACCATAGTCGTAATGAACACATGAAGTTATCCATCTACGCAAAATCTGAGAGAATTCCACCGAAGAAAAAGGGTTAAACACGAACGACCAAAAGGTGGGTTGTATTGTCCGTTGTGTGTTAAAGGAAGCACTCACGGTAATTTTGCTCTAACGGTCGTGCTATTTCCATACGTTCACCAATAATGTGAGAACGAACGCAGTGGTCAATTTTGTTGAGTTCTAGGAAAAGCGTGGTTTATGCAGCTACCAATTGAGCCCTTTTGCAAAGAATGGCCGAGTTTGTTGGGCTCGAAAAGGATAAAGGTGGTAATAATAGTGGTAATAGTGTAATTAAGCTTTATCATGGGAAACGGGAGTCAAGAGAGTGATCGTGAACAAAAACACCCCTTCATTTCATAGTTCACTCATCATTAGTGATCCCTAGTAATCATTTAATCTCTTTTTATTTTGAGGAAGCTGATGCCTACGGCAATGAAAATTTCGCACACCTGATAGGAAGACTGTCCACTATCCACAACAATCAAAATTTTGGACACGATAATTTCAGTGGATCCTGCCTCTAATTATTACCTATTATGTTATTGCTGTAGTGTTCCTGCAATTTTTTGTAGTTCTTATTCGCTTATCCTTCACTTTACTGCTGGGTAAATAGTCGGAAACCGCTTTTCTTCTGTGCAATACCATGTGCCGAACTAAAATCTTCGTGATATCTGAAATGGGGGCGCGTGTGGGGCAGCGCTAAAGGGCTCGCTGCGCACGCACATGATCGATGGCTTGATCGCCCTCGTGGCCAACCAAGCCAGCAATCCCTCCGGGGTCGGTAAATTTGTACCAGAGGAGTCCGCGAGGATGAAGCACTGACTAGGTTCATCGAATACCCCCCGCAAGTCACTGTATAGGGCATATACGCATTCAACGCCTCCACGATGTTCAGTTGAAGTCGAATGCATGGCGTATCCCACATGACGGGATTGATCAACGCTGACCACTTTATTCTTTATCCTTCATTTGGAATGGGGGTGGGAATGCCTAGTGATCGACACTGTGATCATTGAAAAACAATTCCTTTTTTACTCCAGTCAGTGCACAAGGAAAGGCGTACATCTTCTGCTCTTAGTGTTTTTGTACTATTACGACAAGGGAGCAGTCGGAATTGGGCTGGAAGCGTTGTTTCCACTTGAAATGCTCGAGACGAATAAGAGAGTCTGGAACTTTTACAAGGCCTGCTTTCTTTAATTGAATGAAGTTCCCAGCAGGGAGGAGCCAACCGTCAGGGCCGGATGACCTGCTCCAAGGAGAGCCAGCCGTTGACTTACAAATACTGTTAAAGGCAGCACTCACAGAAATCGTGGTGTGGGAGACTTCGTTGAATTGCAGGGTTTTCAGGGGCCGTGAACTCATACATAATGATGAAATTGCGTGAATTATTCCAGGAAGTTTAAAATGAGAGCGCGATCGCCTCTATTACTAGCAAAACCCAGCTGGCGGTACATGACGGCGATAGAAACCGCAACGTCAAACCGCAATATCTCAGACATTCCGGCGTTTGTCGCGCAGCCCACAGCGTTTTTCGCGGCATGACACCTGCGGGACGAACGCAAAAGTGAGCGAGGTTGTCGCGCCTATCCCGCCGTTTGTCGCGCCTTATCCTGCATGTGACCTGCCGTGATCATGGCGCTGGGATGACAAGAGCATGGCAGGTCATCCTGCAGCGCTAGTACTAGTCGCTCTAATAGTGGTGTCTAACAAGCATAACTAAAGACGTATTAATCCAGAATAAGTTTTATGTTCGAATTCATTGGAACAATTTTCAACCTTCTCATGTAGGATAAAAACACAACGAACCCGTATAGCAACCGATGGTTACAAAAATACTACAAAAATGAGCGCATGCGCTTCCATAGCCGGCATTCGGCGAGCCGGACGGCCCTGGCAAGGCGGATCTACCCGCTCGCACCGCACCGGCACGCGACCGCATCCCACACATCTCGTCTGGCCAGTCGCTACACTGGGCATCGGTTTCAACCAGGCCTCAGTTGGCCAGACAAGTTACGTAGGGCTTGTCTGCTCTCCGCCGCAGCGGAAGCAAGACTAAGTTTCCAAAGTCGTCTGCCGGCTTATATACACCTCGGTTGCCACGTGACAATCGAGAAAAAACAGGCTGCAGGAATACCTACATAGGTCCTGCATCATGCGAACTCACAGCAGGTTTTGCTGCTCCATCCGCACCTTCAGCAACTACTGCTCCAGGCAGGACTGTCTGCTGAAAGCCTCCATCGGCTGAAAGTGGGCGGATCCGCCACTCCAAACGGCTGGATGAGAAAGAGAAGAGAAAGAGAGAGAAAGAGAAAGAGAGAAGAGAAAGAGAAATCTAAGAAAGCTCCATCTAAAAAACCTCGTTGATACAAAAATTATACACAAAAGGGCGATCTTTTGTGCGTCGAAGGTGTGGACGAGGGTTGCGCAGATAGTGTGTGCGCGTCCCGACACGAAACCCTGAGGGCGGTACGCATTTCACAACGCTTTACGTCCATTGCGCTAAGGTGCTTGGGTGTTACCTAGCACCAAATTGGAAATTCTCGCATCCTTGAGTATAGTTAACACATTCGAAGACAGGCTTCCAATTTCTAGGAACTATTCGAAAGAATCATTAATATTCGAACTGGAAGGATTGAAAGTATTCGAATTCGAATATTTGAATATCGCGCTCTTTGACTATTTGACTACTCGAATATTCAAATACTCAAATATTCGAATAATCTAATAGCCGAATGATCGAATGAATGTTGTCTTCGAAGCGTTAGGCCTGCGTGGATGTTTTGTTTGATTTCCGAAGAAATTGATTCCGTTCTCATTTGAATTTTCTCTCGTATTGAGAATTTGGTTAAGGCACTCCGACGGTGGGAGGGCTTTCCTTTAACAGGAACAATGGAGGTCTAAAAAGAATAGCCACTTTCACTTTTTTCCTGTTTTGAATGATTTCACAACAACATTGAAAACTACACGGCGAGGAAGGTGAGCAATATGTACATTCGGCAACCGACCCCACCGCTCAACAATGGAATAACTCAATTTTCTCCACTTGAGAGGCTTAGACAAGCAGTTTTCCTGTGATTGTTATTTCTAGAAATTTTGTCATGCTATTCAGAGCACTTTCCCGCAATAGATTCCGCAAAATGGTCCAAAACTTTATGGTTTCTCCGAAAATTCGCCGATGCTCTGGATGAAGGAAAGCTCTCGAGATATTTTAGACAGCCAGGAACGAAGGGCGGATACGAGCACAGTATCACCGGCTCCATATAGTGAGGCATATACATCTCACTATTGAAAATCACGGCATCCTAGTACCCCTCCTTCATAAGGAAAGGAAATAGGACGACAATTCAAAACAGGTGTTTGGTACTTTCACAAGTAAACTTCTCGCGAAAGAACGAAAGAGTAGCCTAAGGACATGAACACTATGTTTTCACTAACATGTAAGTACTGCGTAGGTAGTTTTCACACCACTACTCAGGTGAGGGGCGCTCTTTTTTGTAATAAACTCCATGTTCCTTTTTTTCAACCTGGGCATACTTTCCTTGTTCTGTGCTGCCGAGTCCAGAAGGCATCATCAGCGCATTTCTCATAGTAATCAGCAAGCCAACCTTGGAGATTTCAAGGTTGTACTCTGAACTTTTTGCCCGCGGTGGACCTGCAGTTCACCCGAGGTGGGGAGTCGGTTGGCCACCGCGGGCATGTGTGAATCCACCGCGGGAATAGTGCGGATTACCTGAGCGCATGTGCATTCACTATTAGGCCTTTACTCATGCTAGCGAAAGCAAACACGACCTGGGAAGGCGTTGCATGCGATAAATTGGCTAAAACAGTGAATCTGTGCTGTGCTGAACAAAGAAAGAAAGATGCAAATTTTATGTGGCTTGCCACTTCGCCCTTCCTTCTCTTCTCTACCATGGGGTTTGAACCTTACCGACCCTCTCGAATGCTTGATTGGTAGTCCGTCCTCTTATCCACTAGGCCATACCTGTCGACACGTGTGCTGCGTTTTAGCTCGTGATGAATCTTATCATTTCTACCGCGGATCCACCGTGAGCATGCGTGGAGCCACCGTGGCGCAAGCGTGCATCCACCGTGGAAAGCAGTGTTATCATAAATACACCATGGGCATGTGCGGACACACCGTGTGCATGTGTGGGCATAGCGCGGGAATGACGTCATTCCCGGTTTCCCACCGTGGGCATGTGCGAATTTATCGCGGGCAACCGCGAATCCACCGCAGATCGGCCTCGTACCGTGGCTCCACCGTGGGACGAAACTTCAGAGTAGTAACTACTGACTGATATCACACGCAATTTCTGCTAGCAATACTGATAGGTTGATGCAATCAAAATGATGCTGTTTTTCTCAAGTGCAGATAATTTTGTTTGAGCAAAGTGTAGTGTCTACTTAAGGGCAGCACTCACGGAAAATTTCGTAGCAAACGTTCTGAAAGTTTTGAAAAACCCAGGACTTGGGGAGTATATTCGCCACACAAGCCGCACTGATAGTGTCCTTTTACATACTTACAATAGGATCGCCTAGGTTTAGACGGACCTATTTATCAGCTGATTGTACGTGTTTTCCCTGTTTCGTTTTCGCAGTTAGAGCACCGAAGTCTTTTTGGAGCGCGGAAGAGATCGATTACCAGCTGATCTCTTTGTCAAACGTTGCCCTTTTCGAAGGAATTCCCTTGTCATGCTCTCAGAATTGTGTAGTTTTCTCTGATCCTTTCAATTTTTTTGTCGGTCGTGTCCAGTAGATTTTCACAGTAATTATGGTTGTTTCACTTTTGTTAGCGCTGGTTTCTGGCGAATTTTCAATTTCCTTCCATTTCTTCTCTCCTGGGGAATTCTGGATTCTCAGATGACATCTTTTCTAATTGTTACTAATTTTCCATTGATTATTTCTTTCGCTGCTGTTCAGAGAGGGGTGCATTTCATGAGAAATAGCTGATTTCGCGAAGATCCGCCTGGCGAAAATGACTGCCTTACCGATCTTTTGATACCGGGTCTCATCCATGGTTCGCGAAACTCGGCCATATCCGTTGAACGCTACCTGATTATGGAGCTTCAAAAACACTTTTTCCAATGCCAACGTGAAGTTTTGTGCTTGAGAAGGTGTTAAGCCGTTCAATAAAGTTGCGTAAAAAATAGGTTCTAAACAAAAAAGTGTCAGATCTTTTGCATAAATTTAAACGTGATAAACATTCGAATTTTTCCAATGTTTACTCGAATACGATTACTCGTGTATAACTATAGTGGCGATCGCCACGAAGGCAGGAGGTCGCCACATGGATAAGGTGAATGAGGAGCCTCCAGACGTGAGCGAGATGGTAAGTACTAACATATCATAGATGATCATAATTGTTGCTATTTAGATTTAGTCATAAGCATCGTTAATAACAAAACAATAACTATACTTTATAATAAAATTGAGCACTATAATTATCGAGTTATCAGGTTTCCACATTCGGAATCTAAGCTATCAATACAAGTCGAGGAAGCTACTATTTACACAGAAGTTTTACGTATTGCAAGAACGTGTTCCTTGGTGGAAGATTTCATTAAAAGAATCGAACATATAAAAGAAATGTTGAAGACTAATGGCTTCGAGGAAGGAATAATTGAAAGCAGTCTTTCAAATGCATTCATAAGAATAAGTTCATTCGGATGAAATACGGTGACAGTTTGGATAATAAGCAATTAGAAACCATTGTTAGAAGAATATTTAGTTAACATTATACAATAAGTCTATATTCTTGATCAAGTAGTATAAGTATATTTTAACCAGTAGCTTATTCATAAGCATATACAGACATACAGGCTGACACCATTGACACGCATATTACATAAGAATCTACTTTCATTTCTTTTATTTTTCCTAAACTATCATTACAGGGTGCGTATTAAATACCGGGACAAGGTTTTTACCTCGTAATTCCTACCAAAATCAACAAAACCTGGAGTTCTTTTGAAAGCCCTTTATTTCTCTTCAATTAAATCGAAACACATGGGAATTACTCAATGTGTGCTCCTTTTGCCTTGATCACTGCCGTAAAATGTTTCGGGTAGGATTCTACGGCTGCCCGCAGCGTCTCCTGGGGAATCTCTTCCCACGCCTTCTTGAGAGAGGACTTCAGGGCGTCCACACTGCCGTGTCGTTTAGCACAAGCCTTCTCCTCCAAAATGGCCCAGAGGAAGTAGTCTATGACGTTAAAATCGGGGGAGCTCGCCGACCATTCGTTCGCATCGATGAAGTCGGGCAGGTTCTCGCGACATCACCTCTTCACCTTCTTGAACTTGTGTGCCGGCCTTAAAGACCTTGAAGTGTTAGCGTGACCAAGGTAAGAGCTCCTTCTTCAGAACTCCCTCCAGGTAGAAAACAGTGCTGATCTTTGCTCCCTTTTCCACGAATATGAAAGGAGTTCGGCCGGTAGCGGACCCTCCAGTCCAGACCATGACGGAGGCGGCCCTCACGCTTCGGGAAACAGTTCTTCCGGCCTCATTAGCTGCATTAGACGTACGAGCAAGCACTCTAACGTTTTGGCTGTTGTAGCTCTGTTCGACCTTGAACAGCTTCTCAGTTGTGAACAACATCCTCAGATGCTCCCCATACGCGGCGCGATCCAGCAGCCTTTTATATTTTTTCACTCTTGCTTTCTTCTGCGCATAGCTCAGTCCATGTCTCCTCTGGAGCTTATAGGGACGCATGTTGAGCATCCTTTTGCCAACTTTTCTTGCGGTTCCCTCTGACACATTAAACTCCTTGGCCATCCTTCTCATGCTTCTTGCTGGATTGCGTGCAATCCGTTTTCTCAGGATATTCTCCGGAGTAGGAGCGGATACAGTGACCGGTCGTCCTGTGCGAACACGATGGAGAAGCGTGCTTTGCTTTATGGCAGAGTGGACGGTTTGTCGTGGAACTTTGAGGAGACGAACGATGTCAGAAGTCGAATATCCTGCACTGCTGAGCTCAAGAATTGCGACTCTTTTAAGTTTGCACGCACCATCTAACGCAAAGTTAATTTAAATTTGTGAAAATACTGGTATTTATAGAAAAAGGTATGCCAAAAATAATGATACCCATGAGGTTTGAAAAAGTCAGTATCTGCCCGCGAAAAATGCGGGGGAAAGTTGTCCCGGTATTTAATACGCACCCTGTATAGTCATTATAAGCAAGTTGCATCCTCTACAGTACACAATAATAACATGCTCCAATGCCAATGTGAACGAAATTTGAATCACGCGCCAACTGATGAAAGATACGAAGACAGAAGCAGTCCTTTAAAACCAAAATCATAATTTCTCATTTTCACCTATTTCTTACCTTTCTTCTCTTATCTTTACGTTGTTTGCGCTCTTTCTGTATTCCTTTTCCATACTACTGTCGATATGTACCTTACACATTCTTGTTTCAGATAGTAGCCAACCACCGGACCAGGAGGAGCAAGGATAAACGAGGACTGGAAGAAGACCCACAAGGACAAGAAAAGAAGCAAACAGACAGGAGGTTAGTTATTTTCAAAAGATTATCATGTTATTGGTTTTCGTTTTTCGTTTTTTTTTTTCAATGGTCTTCCCTCACTGCTGATGAGTTCCGGGGAAGGCCATATTCTTATCTATTTTCCGTACAGTGGCAGGAACGAAACGGAAGATAGGCATTTTTTGTTTTGTTTTTTTCTGATATCTATTTCTTTACTGGCCAGACAAGACCCATAATTTCTGACCTGTGCGATATGTAAATGGGCCGCGCCGTTATTTTGCATGGTATACATATCCACGCTCATTATTGTATTCATGTCTACCGCTGCACCACTGAGTGCTAGTCGAGCAAATAAAGGCTTTGACGAAATTATGTACAAAACACAACAGGTGAACTACCATGCTCTCGCACCTGAAGCGCTCTAGAAAAATTTGCTGTACTACCAGGACTTATATAAGAGGATAGGGCGATCACGTGCCGGCACCCCACGTCTGCGCTCTAGAAAAATTTGCTGTACTACCAGGACTTATATAAGAGGATTCCCTATTAGGGAAGTGTCTGGCCAACACAAATTTCTATGTGCATATTTATGTGAATATATGCTGCCATATTCTGCCTTTAGGTCCACGGTGTAGAGGCAATTCAGATGTCTGTGATTACAGTGAGCAAAATTCGAGGAAAATTAGCTGATTGAGGAGTCTGCGCAACTATGTTATAGTGCGAAGAAGAGGCATTCGAACCCTAGCATAGACTTTTTTAGCCAGCAAAGAGAAGAGAAACAATATACCAATTTGAAAAACCCTAAGAATTTAGTGGACTTAACCGTGGTCCTATCAAGACTATCGTTATTTAAAATGTAGATGTGGACGGGAGCAGAAGCTCACACTGACCTGATGGCTCCTTCCTTCTTTTCTTCTAAATGATGACGCACAGAAAAGGCCAAACACGCACAGGCCAAACGAAGCTATTGACTCGCGCATAGCAGTCAGGTAGGTCTGCAATACGGGGTACAACTTCGCCAACAAAAAGACATCTAGGAAGAAACACTTACTTCTGCCTTGAAAAGTGATGAGGGATTGGAAAATTGATAAAGCATACGGAGCAAATCAATACTACCCTCAGGATGCAGAAGAATAACAGCAATGTAAAAGACTACGACCAATATAACTAAAGAACAAGAAACTTTTCTGGAAACCAGGAAAAAAGTGAAATGACTGTGGAGTTTGTTGAGCAAAGGATAGATTACCGCAGTGCAAAGCCGCAGTACGGTTACTAGGTCTAGCGCACTAGTACTAGTTCGGGCATCTCACTTATTAGTTCTATGTAATACCTCGCAGAAATATTAGGTTGTTGCAAAATCGGATTTTTGGACTATGAATTTTAGAAGAACGCTTTGGAATGTGAAGTGGTGTTTCCACCAGATATTTTGTACTTGTTCCAAAGCCCATTTCTTCCTCTTTCTGCCTGTTCACTTTTATTTGGATCTGCCCATTTTTGTTGGAGTTTTTGAGGGTGGATCGAAATGTACTCATCCGCTAAAATTTGTCCCAAACTGTTTCGTGGACTCGAACTCGATAGCAAGAGAGTGGCTTGAATATGCAATATTACCAACCTATGCAGGAGGGAATGCTCAACAATGTGGTAGCCCAGTGTTGGCCCAAGTCGTCTAGTATTGGAGGCAGGTGCCTAAGAGTTATGGAATGAAAATCGATGACGTCAACGCCGTTTTGAAAGCACTGCTGGAAGCTATCACCAGGGGACCTGTCCAGTATCTTGAAGATGGTCTTGAGGCTCATTATTCTATTATTTTCGGCGCCATCGGAGGAACGAGCATGATAGAAAAACTGAACAAGTGGATCCAATTTGATTATCCTCCAGTATTTCACAGTGGCTCAAGACCACACTTTTCACTCAAGACGCTCTGGAAGTAGATGCAGCCGAAGATCGAGACTCTCCCTTATATGCTGTACTCAGGGGACTGTTCCCCTACAGATGACCACAAATTCAAGTGGTGAGACCTATCCCTGAGAGAAAGAATAAGACGCAAAAATACGTTAGCTCCAAACGATCTCGCCGATATTCCTGCGTCTGAAAAGCTTGGCCCCAGGCCTAATGGAACGGAAACATAGCTGAAAGATGCCAAAGATGTGCTGATTCAAATGAATACTGAATCGGCAGAAAAGCTGCAGTTTTTGCCGAGTTACGAGAATTCAAAGTCAACTTGTCGAAATCCGACATCGATTTTGCAACAACCTAATACTATAACAAACAATATCATTGTTGCATGACAAACTGGACAAAGTCGAGACGCTCCATTATCGCTGATGGGCATTGGCGCCATGGTTCTCAAGCAAGTTGTGACTGTTTTAGTAGTTCTCCACGAGTAAATAGGTGTATGGAATATTATCAACTGCTTGATTCTCATCTACTTATGCGGCACCCTGGAGTGACAACTTTATATATCTTAGTGATCTATTTGCGAATCGACGCGCAATTCCTACATTCATTTATGGCCGGGTGATGAAAGCAGACTTTTCCTGGCGAAGATTCGCTTTCATGCAATACTTGTCTTTCAAATGAGAGTGATAGTTCCCTGTAACCCAGGATCATACACTAGAACACGAAGAACATGGAGCTAAGAAATCTCTTGTGCTTCTTAGCCAGTTCAATTGGCTCAGTTGCAGAAATAAAGAAAACTTTCAGAGCTCTCATCTGGTAGAAAAAGAGGTCCAAATTCCTACAGCGCTTCGAGAAGAAATTAGGTTCCGCATTTCAGAAAACATCCCAAGATTTTCTAAGATTGATTAAGGACCGTGAAAACAGATTGCTCATCCCGATATTCGTGTTGGAAAAGTGATCATTCACTTTGGCCAGTAATCCTGTCATTCCCCTGCATATATGTGCTGTGAAATCTATAAAAAGAAGAAACTCTAGATAAATGGAGTCAAAAAATGTAGAAGTTCAATTTTCAGTACACATTCGTTCACACAAATATATTCGCATAAATATACTACAAGAAAAGAATGTTCACTGCATGTTCAAAATGACTAGCGCCCCTACGTTACGCTAGAAATTGGGATGGGGCAGCCATCTGAGGTATGTGCGAAGTATTCACACTTTCGGAGTCCTCAGGAAATTAGGAAAAGAGCGAAAACCATTATTGTGCCCAAATCCAGAACCCCACCTATTAAATGTGTTTATTCTGCTTCTTCATCACATATCGTCTAAATTAAGAAATCAATTTAATTTAAGAAAATCTACTGTCCGATGTAATGCTATTTCCTCCCTTTCTTTATCACAGCATTTCTTTACCGTTTCTGGACGTTTCCCACGCTGTTGAGCTGGCCCGCACTCGTACTCCTTCGATAAACCCGTAGCCTGGTCTTTCCTACGCTATTGAACTCCGACACACCATCCTCACCCAAGGTTTTCCCCCAATGCTGAGCGCTGACTCACTCTTCTCCATCGGTGGACCCACATTCTTGGGATGTCCACAATAATGAGGCCAAGACACCTTTCTGTATCGATGGACACATATCCTTGGCGTTCATCACACTACTGCCCACCAGCACAACGCTCCTCCATTGGTGATCTCCAATGGCAGACACAGAAAGTGGGCAGGAGGGGGTGGAAGGAGCCAAAATTACACGCGAGCTACACTCATCAGACGACACCAGACGATTAAGAGTTAGACGATTATGAAGGCCATAATTCTTGGGAAAATTTGGGCATCGTTGTGTCTAATATCGTTCCAGGATAATTCTTAGTGGGAGAACTACATAAAATTGTTCGTGAACTGTACCTTCTCACAATTCCGAACACATATTC
>JARK01000007.1:138927-156241 GCA_000688135.1 Ancylostoma ceylanicum
GAGCAGGCACGTGATCACATTCTTTAGTGGGAGTCGCGTTGGAACCCACCTTTCGCTGGTTCCGTTGATCACGACAATGATGGATACTGTCGCCAATGATAAAAGCGAGAGACTTAGACAGTGCTTTCAGGATTTCGAGACGGGGCCAGCGCCCTGCGCTGGCAGTCCCGTGTCCTCTTAGTGAGACAGTATTGACGCGCTTTTAGGCTGCATAACACATGGAGCAGGATTATCACTATGCGATGCTGAGCGGGTCTCACACGTCTTATCGCGGCGGTGTTGTGCGGCCCTCATATGCTCGAGCGGCCGATGTTGTTGCACGACCCATGGCATCCTCACGATGTAGGTGGCCGCGAGAGGGGATCTGCAACACCAAGGCCGCTGAGTAGCAGCACCACCCTTTCTGGGCATTCCCAAACCATCTTCTATTGCCCTCGAGATCTACAAAGGGTGCGGGTGCACCGATGGCGTACAGGGTCTCATTAGTGTTGAAAATGCGAGGATATCGGTCTCGGGGCGAAAAGAAAACACCGAGATACAAGATCACCAATGGGGGAGGGTTGTGCTGGCGGCCAGTAGTGTGAAGGACGTCAAGGATATGGCTCCACCGATACAGAAAGGTAGTTCGGCCCCAGTTCTGTCGAAAACCCAAGGATATGGGCCCCAACGAAGGAGAAAGGTGAGTCAGCGCTCAGCATTGTGCGAAACCATTGGGTAAGGAGGGTGTGCCAGAGCTCGGTAGCCTAGAAACGAAGAGGCCACGAATTTTTCAAAGCAGTACGGGTGCGCTTTACCTCAACAGAGGAAAACGTCCAGATACTGATAAAGAAATGCTGTGATAAAGAACGGGAGGAAATACCATTACACCGGAGAGCAAATTTACAGGACGATATGTGATGAAGAATTCGATCAAAGGTACCACCAAGATTGGAAGCCTAACGTTAGCTTGGCTGCCAGAATGGCAGAATATACGCATTTCATAGGTGGTGTTTTGTATTTGGGCACAGTTAATGATTTTCGATTGTTTCCTAATTTTCTGAGGACTCCAAAGGTGTGAGTACTTCGCACATACTTCAAGTGACCGCCCCACCATACGTTCTAGCGTTCCGTAGGGGCACTAGTAATGAAAATAGGCAAATAAAGATAAACTAATACAAGATTTTTATTTGTATTGTAAAGTAATTTCGAAAATTTCGACCCATTCTCGAGGGGGGGGGGCGCCCCCCCCGCCTCTCCCCTTGCGTCCGCCACTGGTGATCTCGTATCTCGGTGTTTTCTGCAGTACTCCGTGCTGGCACACCCTTCGCACCCGGGGACCGATATCCTGGCATTTACAACACCAATGAGACCATCCACACCATCGGTGCACCCGCACCCTTTAAAGATCTCGAGGGCAATGAAGGAAGTTTCAGAAGTGTTCAGAAAGGGTGGTGCCCCTACTAAGCGGCCTCGGTGTTGCACATCCCCCTTCGCAGCCTCCTACATCGTGCGGCTGACGTAGATCGTGCGTAGGCCGCTCATCATCGGCGTGATAGGGCATCTTGGGAACGAAACAGCACAACACCGCCGCATCTGTGAGCCGCATAGCACCGCCGCGATCGGGCATCTGTGGCCCACACAATGCCGTCGTGAGGTGCATAGCACCAAATAGTGATAATCCTGCTCCGTACATTATGCAGCCTGAAAACTGGTGAACGCTCTCTCACTCGTAGGTCGCGAGATTGCCAGCGCAGGAGGCTTGTCCCGCTGCGAAATCCTGAAAGCACTGTCTAAGTCTGTCAGTTCTATCATTGGCGACTATATCCATCATTATCGTGACTAACGGAACCAGCGAAAAGTGTGTCCCAGCACGACTTCCACTCTATCTATGCACTTATGATGAAACCTCGGCCGACTGTCTCGTCAGTTTCGCCTCATCTGCCAACACTCTCTGTGGATTGAGCCAATGGTGAAAGGGTGCGATCACGTGCCGGCCCCCCACGTCTGCGCTCTATAAAAATTTGCTGCACTACCAAGACTTATATAAGAAGATTCCCTATTAGGAACGTGTCTGGCCGACACAAATTTCTGAGGAGAGATCCAAAGCCTCACTCAAAGACACCCTGTATGTACTTCTTTCAACACAACTTCTCAACTTTTTCAATAAGTTTCCAAGACTGGATCTTGCCTAAATACTGCCCACAAATCAAGTTTTTTGTGAGGGAATAATGCTTGAAACAAATAATGCTTGAAACAAATAAACTTAGATGCACGTGAGGGCTGAAAGCGATGGAATGGTAAAATACTTACATATAACTGCAAGAGCACACTTAAGGATTCTCACTCCCACACAGAATGCAACAAAAATTACAATATGTTGCGCAGCAATAATCTGAAAACAGAACATTGTTCAAAACAAGTTCAAACTTCCTCATCGTTTATTAAAGGTGCGCCTTGTATGGCAACCAGCGTAATGTAGCCCAGGCCCCTGATCTTGTGCGTAGGAACGCAACTATACAACATGTCGAAGTGCTACGCAATATCTTACGTGGGTTGACAGGTAACCTTCATTATAGGAAAACTCGATAACCCCTCAAATTTGGGACAATTCGACATTTAGGATTAATTGGAGAACGCCCATTTGCATCACATTGTAATGGACCTACCATGCAGGTCTTGACGAGACCTATGCACCGACATCCCAGTTGCCCTTTTCATTGCGAACGTCAAGGTCTTGAAATAGGAGACAACTAAGGGAGTACAAAAAAAAGATGTACCGACGATCGTAGGCGGGAATGACGAGGGAGTGGAAGCAAATTAGGAATTTCCGCCAGAAATAGGACCCGACTGGTGCTCATGTGACTATCAGCTCACCTCAAGCTACTCCTAAACCACCAATCTAGCGCCGTTCGGAAATGGACGACATCCGGTAGAGAAAATCACTGGTGTGAACTAGAAACATCAGCAAATACCACCCAACAAACGTCCCTCTTCTCAAAGCTGCCACAACAGACACCGAAGATCAGATATTCTTCAAATCGCCAACATTCAGCGTGGACTGGTACAGATTCAGGTACAATCTATGTGTTATTATGTATAACATATACACATATGTATAACATACACATATATGTATGTGTTCAGAAGCCTCCCTGATCAAAAATCAAAGTCACAAAAGGAACTGATTATCCTCCTATAACTTATGCTTTTAACTCATTCACTACACTTCGTTGAGTAGGTACATGAAATCCTTTGGAAGCAAATAGAACAGTGATAAATCGTATAGTGGGAGGAGCCGCTTCAAACGAACCTGAGAAGCAACATTTTCTTTTCCCTCCTTGAGAAGATTTCTGGAAAGAGAGCACTATTGCATTTCCTTGTAGATATGAGCCAAGATGTTAAAAAGTATTGGAGAAGGTTATTTGTGAGTCATGAGAGCGAAACACAAAGCTTGCATTCATTTTGCCTTGTGGTGTCACGAATTTAGTCATGTATTGATGTCGATCTATCGAATCTCATGTATTGATGTCACTGTATCAGGGGTCGTAACAAAGCTCTTGAAATGAAAAGGGAGCGGTGCACTCTGTCTTTTCAACTACAAGAACTGCGAACTAATAGCTAACCATGATGTTTGAATGATGTACTTTTCGCAAAATCGACGAACCATCAGATGTTATAAACCTTCAACCATGAAATGATTGATGTCTTCAGCTGACTGCAGAGTAATGCAGCGTATGCGACCGTTATAACTCGACCAAACTTAATTTCGATGCAAAAAAAAATTGAAAGCAGTCACTCCACTCCGAATTCGCTCTCGATATCTGTGTAGTCATGCAGTCCGCGTGATCTGTCAAGAACAATAGCGTACTGAAAATGTTTTGTAACAATAGGGACCGCATGTTCTGGAGAAAGTTTGGTCAAAAATTTTGAATCTGTGGGAAATAGTCGGTACTCCATCAAAAATGAACTGCAGTTACTGCGCTATTTTCACACAGTGACACGCTTTCGCCTTATACATACAACACACAGAATATAGGATCGCAGTTCTTCAAAGGCAGCACACGCGAAAATCCTTGCGTTGGAGATTTCCCCGAATTTCGGGGTTTTTCGGGACGGTAAACTCACAGACAGGGATGAAATCGCGTGAAAGAAGCGCTCTTTACCATGTTTCGAAGGCGCGGACGAGTGCTCCGCTGTGGGTCGTGCGTGCGTCCCGCCACGAAACCCTGTGAATGGTACATATTGCACGCATCCACTGCGCCAGACCACCCACGGCGATACCGTTAACTGGCGCGTCGGGCAGTTGAAAGGCCGGCGTGGCCGCGACAGTGATTCTTGTTTCTCTGCAGGTAGGTCATCATTCATTGTGTTCTTCTCACATTTGTGATGTGCTCACTCTCTATTTTACCACCTACACCTCAGCTCCGTGTTGAGGATTTCGACTGGCGCTGCCTTTGAGAAACGGGGGGGGGGGGCAGAACAGAAATTGACCACTGTTGCTCCAACCCTATGGAATCACCCGGCCTATGGTGTACAAATGTCCCCGACATCAACGCTGTGTTAGATGTGTTAGTTGGTGATCAAGGAAGTATGGATGCGCGCTCAGTAACCCACTGGTGTCACGATTGTGGGACCACTCATAGGAAAGAAGAGGAAAGAAAATTTCTGAGGTTGTCTACCGGCCCGCAGCAGTTTTGCATGGCTTCAATCAAGCCCCACTATCACGAAAGAAGAAGGCGACCTTGTTAGGCATTTCCGGAAGTGAATTTGATTTCTAAGTGTTGAGGTGAATAATACTGAAGTGCAATTAGAGTTTCGGCTCCTGTGACGGAAGTTATAAGCAAATAATTCTGACACAGCATTTATGCCGCACCATGTATATGCACACGGTTCGTCTTGAATATTGACACACCGAAATGACTCCGTGAAAGAGGCAACTTCCAAAAAACCTTACACATGCGGATACCAAATGAGGTCATGTCCTAGCAAACACCTAAAATCAACTTATGTTTGAAGTTAGCTTTCCTGTTGTGTTGCAGTTATGAAGACACCAGAACCGAGCACTGTCACTGCGCCGCAAACAGAGCACATCCCACTTTTTGTTCCATGGCGCGAACTAATGGCGGATTCAATGCTTCCGTGAGAAATAGGGCAGGCCCCCACTCTTCAAGTCTCCATGAACCATTGGCAAACACTATACAATTCTATAGAATTGCGGACACGATCCTAGTCTCGTACTCGTCACAAAGTGCATGAATGTTTAACTATAGATAATTTCTTAAATTTCCTGTTTGTCAGGCAAGTGATATGCTGGGAAGAAATTCACTTCTTTACTATACACTCAGTGCAAGATAAGGCCATACGTTGTCCGAAAGGACCTCTCCCCAGTGAGTGCGAGAGTCAAAGATTGTACAAGGTCTATCTGGTTCCAGCTTTTGATGAATGACTCCATAATGTCACGGAAGAGGATTGCTTGTTTTCCAGACTTCAATCTACTTTTTTCACACAAACCCTTAGAGGGTAGCAACTGCGCCTTCTTACACAGAAATGCCATATTCATGAAAGCTGAGGTCATCTCTGACAAGGCTCATTTACGTATACTGGTCGCTGCAACATTGCATATTTTTAAGTGCTAATAAAAATGTTCTCGCGTCATATTTTTGCTACAAACTCTTTTCAGTACAAATAAAAAATTTTAATAAATAAAATAGGGCCACCCTATAAGTGAGCGATCAAATTATACTGTTGGTTTTCAAGCAACAAAAAACCCATGGGAATAGAAGTGAATGAGGATCACGGTGGATTCGGACAATTCCAGGCTCCAGCCGCACATGTCCGCGGTGACAAACCTACAAGTGGGCATAGGTTGTTGTACAACATTTGCTCTTTTATTTCTCCGCCAGAAACCTATGGTTGATTCAGCTCTTTTTGCTACCGATAAAAGAAAGGTTCAAGGAATCTTCCAATTAAAACTCGCTAGATGAGAGGGTTTTGCTTTCGAGCAGTTGGTCCCGGAACAACTTACGAATAAAAAAGATTTGTTGTGGCGTTTTCCTACAAAATCCACCACAGAAGCGGTTTACTGCTCAAATGCTTCTCAACGCGCAAGGAGTGCGCCCACACTGACATTCGGGGTTTTCCGTGAAAGCGGTGTACGAGAAATATAAATAGGAGCGAAGAACTTCGGCTATTCCATGCTCCCAGTCATGGCCAAGCTTCACCAAATTTTCTTTTCGCAACTTTTTTAACTGAAAGACAGAGCGCAGCCAGGGAGTTGATAAGACCTGGAACTAGGATAAAAATGCTACAAAATAGTCATGCAGTTCCATCAAGGCTCGAACATAGGCCAACTGTAAAACCCTACGTACGTGCTCATCCTCAGAGAATTGTGCAGCACAGTGCTGCCAAAAATCGTGTTGTCAGGGCCCCTCCCAGTCCACCTTGATGACCTAGTGGACTGATTTGGCTGTGAAGCCTCCGAAGTTTCACGCACTTTGTCTGCCCCACCCATCACAGGATGAGAATGGAAGTATAATAGAACTAAAATTTATTGCATCTCGCAAACCTTACGCTTCAAGACAGTTGGATACTCAATACTGAAACTAAGGACTTACTTATGCTCCGTAATTATTTTCCAACGCCGAGATCTTCGCTTGCTGCAAATTTATTCTGGAAAACAAAAGATGTTTCTCTACTTGTCTCAGCCACGTTTTCTTGGGGCTCTTCTTTCGATCTTCCATTCAGTAGGGCGTATCCTCCACAGCAGCTTCGTGACAGACGAGATAATTCCATCCTGCACACATGTCCGAACCATTTCAATCTTCGTTTTCTAATCACACTCGCGATGGTAGGCTGCTCATTACATCTTCGCCGTATTTCCTCGCTTCGAATTCTGTTCCGTAGTCTGATTCCGAGTATTTGGCGAAGGCATCTCATCTGGAACGTTTCCAATTTCTGTGCGTCTGATTGGAGGATTGTCCAGGATTCGACTCCGTAAAGAAGAATTGGTAGTATCAAAGCCCGGTATATCCTCATTTTTGTGGAAACGGTGATGTTGAGTTTGCGCCACAAACACCATATGAGCGACCCAAATGCAGTAGATGCGGCACCAATGCGATTCAAGATCTCCATGGATGAAGCGACTTTCTTCTGCTGCACGATGGAGCCAAGATATTTGAAATGCTGCACTTGTTCAAGTTCAACGCCATTTAAAAGCACGGACACTGAAGTTCCATCAGTCGTGAGGACCTTAGTTTTTTCCGCATTGATAGTCAGACCGTAAGCTTTTGAAATCATGCTAATATCGTGTAGGAAACTCATGGCTTCATCTTCATCGTTCGCAAATATAGCTATATCGTCTGCATACATCAAATCCGTTACAAACTGCCCTCGACCAAATTCAACTCCAATTCTGTTCTTCATGACTGACCTCATGATAGCGTCCACAACCGTATTAAACAGAAGAGGCGATATGATGCAACCTTGTCGTACTCCTGTGGATATAGAAAAACTTTCCGACATGCCTTCTTTGACGCGGACTCTACTTACTAAGCATTCTTATATGTTTTGCAGTAGCCGTATGATTTTTGTCGGTATTCCTTCTACAGCTAATGTAGTCCATAGAGCAGACTGGTTCACACTATCGAAAGCAGCCGCGAAGTCGATGAACGCTATAACGGTTCGCCTTCCACAGCGTATGCGTTCCTCCATGACTTGTTGAAGTGTAAAAAAAAGAAACTAAGGACTAATACAAGTATAAAATACTAGCGTCCATCAATTGCTTTGATGACAAAACAAACACACAACTCATAAGTTAAATAACCACTTAACTTATGGCCCATGGCATACTTCACAGCGACGCTGTCGTCACGACTGTTCACCTTTGAAGTTTTCATGCCAGTGTGCTATCCAACACAAATTGCGCGATAAGATGTGAGAACCTGTAACATGCCTTCTCATCATACAACGGTGTCGCTTTGAAGTATACCATCGCCTTATGAGTTAGGTTACGACGGATCAAAATAACACGAACGGAAGTACCAATACAATTTCGAGATTAAAAGAAAGAACAAATATGTTTTACAGGGACATATCAATTTACACAGAAACTTGACAGTCCAGGGGAGGGGGGTGGGGGGGGGGAGGCGACATTTGCTCCGACTGTACTCAGGGGTATGCGCACCAAGATCCTTAGATTTTTGCGCGTGTATGTGCTGGGAGCTATCCCTATTCCGTTAGAACGAGAGTAGAAGCCATTTTAGAGATGTTTTTCTTTTCATAAAACTGGCAGATTTCTTGCGTTAAAATGCAAAATTTCATTGCGTACGAAGTAACGTAATGGCGGTGAGACGGGGTAGGCGAAGCTTATCCGCTTTTCAGAATCATAGTAATAAAGCAAGCTGATGCTAATATAAGCTCCAGCTCGGACTGCCCCTCGAGCTTCAAATGGAATGCCAGCAAACACACATGTATTCTCGAATTTTGACGAAAAGCGAGTCATGGCGAACTACTCATGTGTAAAATCACAAATATGAGCCTTCTTATGAAAAAGAGTAATTAGGAACGAAAAAACGGACGAGTAAGGCCTCTTGGTCATCCCTAGATTGTTTAGGAATACCATGTTGTAGTAGTCCATCAATTTTCGTCGCGTTTGAACAAGGTCCAAGCGATCTTTTCGTTGAAATACTGCAGCTATCTCGCACTTCTTGTATATTATCACAATTCGGGTATACTCTGAAGGTTGAAGTCCATATCGATGGTCTGAAGCATATCGCATATTTGGAGAAGTTACTTTGAATGAGTTTGACGCGCATGACCCGGGGTACGGTCGGAACAAATGTCCCCCCTCGGAGTGTCATTAGGTTTCTGTATTAAGTATACGTATCCCAGAGATGAAGATTCGTGAAAGTTTCGATGGAAAGAGAAAAGCCACCTGATCAGCAAAAGAAGACCTGAAAAAAATCATTATACGCAAAGTTTAAACACTAACAACTTTAAAAAATCATTTCAACTCTAGGAATTACTGAAAAAATTACTATATATTAGTATACTTCAAATGGGAACTTACTTTCAAATCATTGTAACGCACTGAAGCATCGTACACGCATGCTCAATTCTGTATCGGGCGTTGCTTTTGCTTGCTGCGCGGAAAAAGTTAAAGCGTCAACGCACAACACAAACTGGAAGGGAAAAATGCGACGTGTTAACTTTGCCACGATGCAATCATGAACAATTTGAGGAATGCTGTAGCTCTACAGGCAGACTAAACAGGGGTAGCGACATTAGTAGAGCATAAGAGGATGAGATGGAGAGAAAGAGAGAGGGAAGCGAAAGGAAACATGAATAGAAAAAGATGAAACAAAAAAGACAAAACACTAGCACCGATACTACACGGTACTGTCACAAACTGCGCGAAAACTCTCAAAGCAAAACATCAGCCAACAAAGAGAGAACATGAGCTTAGAACAAAGATAAGAAAGAGAGACTAGATACAAAGTTGGAAAAGGAGATAAACAAAAATGAGGCCCAAACGAGCATCCAAGTGTTTGGTCTTTCAACCAAAAGAGTACTCACTCCAAGCAGCAGATAGTTTTGCAGGTTGCTCGTCACTCCTAACGCGTCGATCCTGTCCCCAAGCCGCAAGAACCTAAAAATAGGAAAGTGAGCACACATGCACTAACGAAGGGAGAATAAAACACGGAAAAGGGAGAATAGAAAAAGCTAGCAGAGAAATGAACACGAATACAACAAGAGAGAAAAAAAGAAACATCAGAACACAAGTAGAACATTATCCAACTTTGAATGAAAGTAATGAAAGGAGTTTCGAAAATCAGAGCCGTGCGGTGCGCCGTTTTCGGCCGATCAAGTTTGAATTTAGCAGCATTCGTCATACCTTCGCAGTAGCTAATCGTAGGTGGTTCAAGTCTTGGCAGCTGATTAGCAGTGGTGCTGCCTCGATGCAGCACAACCTCAATAACTGGTGCTCTTGTCAGTACAGATGATATTTTGCTGCTGCGCAAGAAGTGGGGCCGTGGCGGACTCAACTCCCGGAGGATAGAGCTGCGCGATTCTCTGAGTCGTACGAAGGACTTGAGCGGAAAGACTCACCAGTTGGGTGCACCCGAACTTGCATCTCCGCGGAAGACGCATTATTGAGGTTTTACTGCCGATAACGATGAACTCGAGAGATGAGTAGAAAGTCCAACGGAGAGCTTTCTGGCGAAGCACTATTCTCAAAACTGCATCTCGCGCGTCGCACACTATCTCGCTTCACGTGTCCTCGTCGGGCGGACATCTTGAACAGCAGTAGCCAAATTTCTGCTGAATGTTTTATTGCCCCAGATTCAGTTACCCTACATTCTCTAACTGCTCCATAAGGAAACTTGAGAAAGATCTAGCTAAGAGCAGATTTTTTTGTGTTTCGGTTAGTGATTGTGCAAAATTCCCTTGGGTCACCCGATGCTTCCCTAAGATCAAACGAGTGTTGTGGCAGGGTCTTAAGAATCCCTCGGATGACCCTGTTGAACTAAAAATTCGTTCCGGTCGCGCGGTAGAAGGCCACAACCAGAACTGTGATCTCTCGGGTGGACCGGCACTATTGTTTTATCTTTCTGTGTTATTGCCTGAGAGGGTGTTCATGCGGCGCGCATATGCACACGCGCAAGGCACCAGGTATGGATGGCAGAGACTTGAAATGCTCACTCTTTTGCGACACACTTCATATTGGCATTTTTTTCTTCACCATCATCTCCATATATAGCTTTTGTTACAACTACACAGAGACGGTCTGGCTGCTGAATAGTTGTAGTGCTCGGGAGACACCGGTTATTTGCACTCTCTCGCACCTTCCGCTTACTGTCACGGATAGGTAGAGAACGGAGAGATTTCGCTCTCGCACTTTCCTCAGAGAGACTGCTCAAGGTAAACCACTTAATAATTCCTCTGAATAATTCCGAACTGCAAAACAATTATCATCTGAATCAATATGCGTGGTAGCAAATTGTATCTGTATAATCTGTGAGCGAGTTCGAGAAGCACTTTCATCCACGCAACTAGGCGCGGAAAAAAGAGAATGTGAATATACAAGAGTGTGCATTCCAATGTCTTCCTAGCTCCGCCGAACAACCACCCAACATTTTATAAACTAGGTATGATCAACGAACTCAATTTCTGTAGAACAATGAGGAGCACATCAAAAATTGGTGAGCGGAATCCTTACTTTGTATAGCTGAAGGTCGCTATTTCAGCATTCTGAACAAAGTTCTCAGTTTTCAGTGCTGCAACATAGTTCGCTCTAGTTGTGCAGTTGCCGTTAATGAAGAACCCGCCACTTGCTTGCGAGCTGCATTGTTTATCATTGAATGAAGATAAGCAGTTAGAACCTGGAATACCCAAGACACCTCTAGTACCGAAAAAGCAATATCAGAAAATCAAAGTCAGGCATTGATTTCCTTTATTTTGTTCATCAATGTTTGAGTTCCGAAAATGTCCAATGGTACTAACAGATAATTCTTGTACACCTTCATGAAAACAGAACGCTCATCTGGTCATGAATAGAGCACAGAAATGAAAGTTTCCCATTATCATAAGAAGAGAGCGGGATTGAAATGTGGACAAGTTGACTATGGGTGATCATGCAGAAAACGAGCTCTTTCACAATTGAAAAGTAATAGAACCGTTTATACCCGGAATTTCTCCCCTCTATGCACGTTTCACGGTTCTACATACAGGTGCGGAATGATTTTTGATCATAAAGAAACCAGAGAGAATTCACAACAGATAACGTTTCACCCTTGTCAAAACAACAGAGGAGAACTTGCATCCCACAAGTGGAGATTGGGTACCACCGTAACCCCGGAACCAGCAAATCTATAGCCTGTAAAGAAATCGGCGGACACCCTTTGGGCGTTGTGCCGCTTCGCTAGCGTCTGTCGATATCGGAGATCACCCGTTTTCCACAATATCTCAGGCTGTCGATCAGGCAGGAACCGCTACGTGTTCACCGTTCCCTTTATGGACTGTACCTTCGGAATGAGATTACGATGATCACAAATGAATCTGTGCTTATCGTGATCAAAAACCCAAAGTTGTGCTGAATCTCGGCGATTAAAATTTTCATATTTGCTGCCTTTAAAGGGGAATTCTAGTCATCATTCTAATCAAAAGTCCACTTGCTGATGAGAGGGCCGCTTTAGAGGCATTGTTTCACCTCTCACCTTTAAGTTCTCAACACTTGTGCGGGAATGGGCTCTCTAGAAAAATGGCAAGTGCCTTGAAACAACTGGGAACTTCACGTGTGCCATTGTATTCTAAATGGATACTCGGCCGAGAATTTCCAATTTCTCGGCCGTTTATGAGAAATGATCGGTGCCCCATAAGAAATCAACTGTAGTTACAGTATTGTTTTTGACATGGTAAGACGCACTCGCCACAAACATTAAACACGGACTACTTCTACAAACCACAATCTATTGGACCGTAAAAAGGCTTATTGGCCACTTTGGAGCATTTCACATATATCAGTGGAATCAGCACAAATGAAAGCGTGTGTTAAATGCAGCGTGTCACCTCATTCTCGGACCTCAAGTGTTAATAGGGTCTGAACTAGGCTGATGTGGATGATATCACATAGGAACAGCGCGAGCGAAGCGAGCAAGAAAAGGTGGCCAATGGTTTGAAAACAGGGTTCCAAACACCAGGCGTACAGTTCACTGGAATAAGCCAGACTGTGCAACCTTCATAAAATTAAATATGTCGCGCTCCAGTCCAAGCAAGGAAGATGCGCAAGCGACTGGATTACGGTTTGTGACTGGATTAATGTGCACTTGCGTTGTGCGGGTTTTTCTGAACAATAGGGAGTCACACGACGTTTGATCTCACACTTACTCAACGTTCTTTGCGCCTATTGATTAGGGCCCGTGGTTGAGTATCATGGCGGTCAGTAGAACGCCAAAACTCACCACAGGCGCTGTTTGCATGCCAGCTCTTATGCTGCATAGGATCACATCACCGCTGGTAACATGCGTGTGCGACGAGCAGGGATTATCTTTCCATATTCGCTGCCTAACTCTTATAGAACAAGAAAAAAGCTACCATTCGAAACATGCTTTCCTTTGCAATCCACGATCTGTTGTTGGTCATCAATGATGTTCGTCAGATGCTTTCCCAAGTAGTAGCCGTTATACAATGTAGCGTGTTGGTTCAGTGCTGTTAACGCGACGATAGCAACACCAACGCCTTAAGGCAAGAACTTTACATATGGAGTAGAACTCGTACATGGGAGAGTGTTCCCATAATTGGTCTTGGAGAGTAAGAACCCTTTCTACCTTTTCTTTTTCGAATAAGTATCTAAACGGCTTACTAAATATGACCACAACATCTTTTACCTGTGTACCCAACTCCATATAAACGCATCGATTTCAAAATTCCACTTTGTGTAAACTGAGACACAAAAAGCTCCAAATGCAGAAGAGGAAATACGATAAAGAAAGAGACAATGAAATAAATCACCATGAAGAAATCTGGAACTTCAGCTCAACGATCTGAAATATACTTTTCGAATAAACTCACATCCGCCTTTAGCAAGTGCATTCAGAGGAAGAGAGAAGACGGAGTCTGTGGAGAATGTGAGTCCGCTCAAAACCATTGCCTCGAAGAAAGTTGACGTCCGGCTCTCGTTCTCCGCGACATCAGTCTTGGTTTCACCTGTACTATTTTTACCTGAGGGCGGCTTGCAGGTTTTTTCATGTAAGAAAATACGTTTTTCATGTAAGAAAGTTCCCCCCAGAACTGCATTTGCAAGCTACGTTAACACGACAGCGTCGTCAGGGAAGAGCCGTAAGAGTTGAGTATGAGTTGTGCGCTGCTCTTCACTGTGAGTATTGCAACACTTCAGCGTAAAAGCGTTGTATTTTAGAAGTCTTAGGTAGCCGCTATAGTCTTCGAGGAGCACCATGCGTCGCCGTCGCCGACGGCCGCTGAGGTTGGCGACGGCGGCCGCCGGCCACAATCGATGCGCATCTGCCTCACAGTCGCCAGCGACGGCAGCGATCGCCGATCGCCGAAGTTGGCGATCGATTGTGTGCGGAGCGTCGCGACGGCCGCCGGTGTTGGCGGCCGCCGCTACGCTCCGCCCATAATCGATGCGCATCGGCCTCACAGTCGTCAGCGACGGCGACGTAGGGTGCTACAGTACTCAAGGACTATAGCGGCAGTGTTACGAGGCAGGCAAACTAATTAGAGTGGCAGATTAACACACTCGTGACCTTACGCTTTTGGCATGGTGTGTCACGTGGGACATACGCGCTTTTGCACAAGTTGGATCCGTGCTCAACCGCTTGAGCACGTGGTCCCACGTGGTAGGAATTTTTCCTCTGCTGCATAGTACTCCCAGAATGCGCGAATTTGAGACGAACCAAAACGCAAACATGCACGAGCTTGAAGCTAATTTAAGAAGTTCACCTGCATAAGAGGTAGTAAGTAAATAAGTTAATCTTTATACAAATTGTTCTTTTACTTGTCAGTTCCAACCACGCATTAAAGAAGTACGAGAGGATGTCTGCACTGCCCATCGCGTGTATAGATCGCTTGTATAGGAATTTGCTCATTAAGATTGCTTCACAAAATTATAACTGTGAAAAGAGCGTGCTCACCCGGTTGAGCACGCGGTCCCACGCGTCGCACCATGCGTGCTCAACCGGTTGAGCACATTGTCGCGAACGTGTTAATAACTACAGGACTGGTTTCATTCACAGGTCCGGTAACCTGAGACGTACCTCAGTCCACCTATGGTCCCATGACGATAGGTTAGGTTGGAGCACAAAAGTGTGTATTGTCATTCAAACAATGCAAATGTTTTGCTCATTGGTCCTGCCTCACCTTACCTCTGTTTTGTTTTCACCTTATTTAAAATTTGATGCTCGTCAGCGAGGAATATAGCATGTTATCAGTGGCGGACGCAGGTGGGGAGCCTCCTCCCCCGAGAATGGGTCGGTTTTGAATTCACTTTAGAGTACAAATAAAAATCTTGTATTAGTTTGTTTTTATTTGTTTATTTTTATTATTATTTTTGAATAGTTATTATTCACTATTTATTATCAAAATTAATATTTTTATCAATTTTATTTTGCGTCTCGGTCTGAAGAACGGTGGAGACCCCAATTTTTTCCCACCTCCCCTTCCCGCCCACTTTCTGCGCCCGCTACTGCCAGTTATATATGCCTACAATCTCAGGCAATAACACAGGATGACCCGATTGTTATCCTCGGGTGGCATGTATTCGCCGTCGGGTCACCCGGTCATCAAAGTTGAATAAAAGTGGTTGAAAGTCAAAATCAGCCTTACCTGCGCATGCAGTGCTTGTGACTGCTTCGTGCGAAAAAAGATTTTGACTCTAGAGGGCGAGAAAAGAAAAATGCAAACTTTTTGGCTCCTATCCTCACTTCGTCACAGCATTCAGAGCCCTCGGGATTCGAACCTACCCTCCTCATCGAACTTCTCAGACACTCGCGCCGGCCGAACGGCGCGCGAACAGCGGCCGTGCCGCCACCGGAAAACCGGCCCGGCCGGTTTTGCACCGCTCGGCCGGAGATCGCCCGCCGCTCGGCCGGAATGCTTCAATTCACGTTAGCCTTGTTGGGTCTATATTCGGAATCCGTTCTTAGCCACGGTAACTGTACGAAAACAAACCCCCCATGCAAGAAATTTAAAAAATTCTGCCTTTGATATTGTTAGGTTCCGCCTCCTTTTGTTTGCCAGATCCGAACCAACCTCACCATCGTTCTTCATTGATTGATAGTCCACTGCGTAACCCACTCGGCCATCCGTGCTGCTGTGCAGGGACTCTTCCACTTTAGTAATAGCTTCATTTTCTATGAGCTCATCGTTTTACCGGTATGCTGGGCGAAACGCTAAGCCTGTGGAAACCTAGCGCGCCTGGTTTGGGGTTCACCTTGGGGTGTGCAAGTGTGACCAGTTCACTACGAGCATGTAAAGGTTTTCAATGAGTCCTTGAGTTTTGATTCGTATACTAACCCGTACGGAGTTAATAACTTTATGATCTCTGGATTTGAGCCGAATGCGTGTTTACACCGTATGTAGATGATGCTGATATCTTTGAACCAGAGGTAAACTCGGTGAGCTACAGATGTTTCATACTTGCCCACACTATGATGAATGCTTGCCCATACTATAATTTCACCATAGTATGGGTAGGTTTTGCTATTCCATCCATGTTCTCAACATGGATCTACCACACGTCCGAGTGAGAATGAAGGGGTGTTTATCGGATTTGTTTGTTTTATCCCACAAGGAGTGTTTATACTTCTTTCGCGAGTCGATGGCGTCGCGGTAACGGCTACAACACGCGCGACGCGGCGGGTGGCAAAGCCTTTCGCGTCGCGTGGTTGCGCCATGCCAAGGTTCGCAAATCTGCGTACACGCAGAATTGCACACGTAGCTCGATTTGGCGTAAGCATCAACATTTATGCGTTCTCATGATAAGTCGTCTAGTCCCGTAAGTTTTAGGCCAAAGCAGCAAGAAAATCTAAGAAACAACAGCTTACTTCAGGCTCCGACATCGACGAAACCATCGCGTAGCGTCTGCTAGCAGGACGCGATGCGAACCCGGCCCATCGCGTCGTTTTTCAAGGAAAAAGTATAAAGATAGCGCGACGTCGCTCCGCGACGTCTCGTCGCGAGGGCAAACACTAATTACCAGATCGCGATCACTGTTTGCACATGTATCCACTCGGGACCCATAGCATTTGTGCAGTTTGCTTGGACGCGACGGTCGCGTCGCGCCGAAGTACAAACACTCATATGCACTCTTTGGACGACGTCTTCACACAACTAGGCGCCGGAACACTTCCTCTCCCACATTTACAATGCTTTTGGGTGATGTTTTACTCACTTCCGTCCACCAGCTTACCCTTTACACATTATATCATATCCATTTGGGAGAGCTAGTCCTCACTTTCCAGTACCAGGGTGCTCCACAGGCACCACTAGATTTGTTGCGCCGTGTGGTTTGCACCCATTAGCGTAACTGTACATAGCAGTCAGGGTCAAGCGTGATGATGGTAAAAAGTCGACCCCCATACGACCCCCCCCCCTTTGAGGCACCAAAAATACGACCCCCCCCTTTGCACACAAATTTCCTTCCCGGCAATCGGTCGGCAGTGTTCCGCTTTTGTGAAGACACACAACTGCACAACCGATAAAAAGTCATTCTATGGGTGAGCAAGTCAAAATTTAGGCTGGAATTTCCGCACGTCCGTACTGAAAGACCTACCCAGTCCTGCAGGCCGGTAAAAAGTCATTTTATGGACCATACCCA
>JARK01000007.1:158645-183440 GCA_000688135.1 Ancylostoma ceylanicum
CCCCCCCCCCTGCGTCCGCCACTGGTACATAGCATTCTTCGGTGGTCCCTTCCCGTAACTATTAGTTCCTTTAATCACAGAAATTGCGCCGCTCAGCCGGTGGGCCTGAATTCGCGCGCCGCTCGGCCGGTAATTGGGCCGGAATTTAAATTTATGCGCGCCGCTCAGCCGGTTTCTCAAAATCGCCCGCCGCTCGGCCGGATTTGGGGAGCCGCCCGGCCGGTCACTAGAATTCGCCCAGCGCTCGGCTGTTGCGAGTGCCTGAGTTCATCTTGCGAGCCCTCTTTCTTATCCATTCGGCCATTCGCGTCCTCACACCACTCTCCTTTGATCTAGTTCTTGTAAGCACCTCTCTGGCAGATACCAAGAATATGGAGGTCCATCTTGCCAGATTTGGCGGTTCGCTACAGGGACCTGTCTAATGCGGGGTCCATCGCGATCCAACGCGTAAAAATCCTCAATTAGAAATTCTGGAGCAATTACTCCATCTAGGTGGCAGTCAAGATTTTTCCCGACGATTTCGCCTTGCCGTTGACTGTACGTGCAGGAGCACCCAGTGGTCCGGATTTTCGGGCCGTCCGACGCCACAGGACCAATCGAGAATGCCAACGGAGGTGTCAGTGAAAAGTGCAGAAACGCAGACAATCAGGGAACAAAAAAAAGAATGCGATGCGGCAAAGTGAGCGGCTCCGGATCACTGAAGGTTCCTATGTCTTCATTGGAAATCAATTCCTTTCTTTGTTGTTCTTAAAAGTTTTAAAAGTCTACGTTACAGTAAGCATAATTCTCGCTCAAATTTCGCAAGCAGATGTAAAGTTTACTTCTTGCTATTCCGTCTTAGAAAATTGTTCTAGTGTATATCCCCAAAAACTATTATCTGAAAGCCTCTAAAGAATTGCTGTAAGAGAGTAGCGGTCCGTTCTCAGTTGTCCTGATTAGCGGAAAGTTGCCAAAAAGGATAGAAATGCGCATAACTTTTTTGTTTATCTCAAATATTTGTTAGAAATTACTGAAAGTAAGAGAAGGCTTCTTTTTGGTTCGTCTGTAAAATCTAGTATATTTACATAGAGCCACGACCTTCTTGAAGCCTTCGCATATCATCCTTGCCTGAAGCCTGAATGAGATGTCCTTTTTAAAAAGGTCAACTCCAGCATGAATAGTAATCGAGGCGCCCGGTTATTCTGCAGCATTCCCTCGGGTCGCCCGGTGGTTCACTATCATGCCCTCGGGTCGCCCGATGCTTCACGCATTACTCTCGGGTCGCCCGGTGGTTCATTTAATTCCCTCGGGTCACCCGGGAACTGGCCACGCCCACAAATTAGGCCGTCGGGTGGCCCGGTCGGGCCGATTTGGCCGTTGGGTTGCCCTGTGTTATTGCCTGAGATGAAAACGTGTGTTAAATGCAGCGTGTCACAGGACTAAGATCTCTACCTGAATCTTTGATCCACGTCCGCTAACTTGTGCGAGTTACTGGTGCATGCATTCGTCGATCTAACTAATGCACACTCACCATCAGATACTAGTCAGACCCCATCATCGCAGCAGCCAAAGCTAGTAGAAGGCTCGACGTCCTTCCTGCACATCTAGGGGGAACAGGCGGTTGATCCGACCAGATTTTCGCACTTTTTATTGATATCCTAAGGATATAACTAGAGACGCGAGAAAAGGTGCGAAATTCTGATCGGATCAACAGCGGCGNCTTTTCCTCGCGTCTCTAATTATATCCTTAGGACATCAATTAAAGGTGCGAAATTCTGATCGGATCAACAGCGGCGCACCCCACATCTAGTACACTTCTTTATTCTTTATTCTTTATTACACCTCTATATCGCAACGGAACGATTATCATCGATCTGTGTTTGCGTAGAGTTCAGCAGTAGCCGTGTTACCTCCAGCCGTTGGTCTCCATCTAGATGTTGCACCCTTCTTTCTCCTTATGCATTCGGAGATAATGGCGAACTGCCGAATATGTGGGCATACGACCCGCGCCAGCCGACGGCGTGTTGGGTCGGAGTCTTCTCTCCACACGTGTAGCATCATGGGTAGGTAGCTGGTGGAGGGATGGTCGACCGCTCAGCTTGGAAGCGTAGCAAAGACTGTAGTACACTTCTTGCGCCCGTCAAATGTTATATAGTTGTTTTGTTGTCAATAAATGACATCGCTGCTGAGTGGAGGAAGTGCAGAAGAAGGTTGTCAAAAGACAACTGGAAAGGCGTGTAGAAGATCCCAAATTGCCCCTGATTTTTTCTGCGAACTAGCCCAACTTTCCCGTAAAACCACCGGTTTTCACATGGAAAGTCCCCGCTTTACGCGTAAATTTCTCTGCTCTACCAATGAACTCTCCCGGTTTACCCTCAGAATTTCCCAGGAACAACAATTGCCAAGAAGAAGCATGGTGAGCCACCGCGGTGGTCCCTCCATTTGTCCACGGCTTACATGCCTAATATCAACCATGGTAATAATTATGGGTTCGCAGTGGGTGCAGAAGTTAAGAGTGGGAAGCAAGATGGGAGTGAGAATATATAGAGAGAAACAGAGGAGGCAGAGAGATGGGAAAGAGCAAAGATGAGAGGACCTTCAGCATGGTCCAGGCCGTGTTGGGTATTCAGAAGTGGGAAAAACTTCATTTGAGTGGTCCACGGTGGTGCGAAAGGTGCTGTCCCCGCGACGCAAAGCTGGCTCGCAGGAATAAAAACTAGCTTGCTCGCAGGGCTAAAATTTGACTTTACTTCAGGCAACTGCAATGCAAATAAGGAAACTACCGGAGAAGAGATTGCGGGTCTATTTGATTTTATCATCTTTCAAAACCAAATAGGACGTAAAAACGTTAACATGGCAAGGAAGCAGTCGTGTGGCAGTGCACGCTTAAATTCGCGAGTTCGTCAGCTCCATAGACGTGCACGCTTGCATTCAGGCCGGCTCAAAATCACGGTTACAAAGAAAAGGGCTCACAAAAAACTACTTTTGTGGAACCTGGAGAAGAGTTGCATGATTAAGATTCACTGCCTGCCAGTAAACAAAAGAAAATACAAAATTTCCGAAGATCTTTGGTTTGACACAGACTTGGAACGCTCATTGAACTTGCAAATCGTGGTAAATCATTTTGTGACATGTTCTCTCAGCGAAAATGAACTTCGTTGCCTTTTCGAGCGAACCCAAGTCTTCGCCACCGTTACAACCTATCGAAGCATTTGACTGAGGCTTAGCTATATTGTGCGAATCGACGTGGCCGATGTGTCCAAAACGTGTTGACCATTTGTGAACCAATATGACTATAGTAATAGTGACTTATGAAGGAATATAGAAAATTCCACAAAATTTTGATTTTTATAGTGAACTTAGAATCTTTATGTGCTCTGCCGTGGCTTCTTTAGCTCTTCAGAATATTCCATCCTCAGGGTTTTCGCTCACTGCCGCAAAAAAATTATAGTAGTGATCATCCTGTTTCAGTGCTGTTCCTTTGCGGCCATATCACTAATATCACCACGCATGACCAACGCGAGCTCATGCAATGGCGGGAGCGTAGCGGTGTGAGCCTCATTTATCAGCGAGGGTAACTGTTTTCGGCCGGGATTAGCCCCCACTCACTAGTGGAATGAAACTCTTATCGAGCACCACCGCTACGCTCACGCTCTTGCACCAGCTCGCGTTGGTGATAGGTGAAGGTATAGTGATACGGCCGATAAGGAACAGCACTGAATCAGAATGACCACCACTATACCTGGCCATTGCACTTCGACGACATCTTCAGCACTCTCTAGAGTCTAGAACGGAAGTATTGTACATTTGCATATTAATTAGTGCTCTACATCATTCTAGGACTAAACAGAACAGACCTTCTCGATATCGGAGATGCCCTTTTGTCCGCTAAGGTTCTGCTGAAATACTAGATCATCAGTACCGAACACAGAAATGCGTCACTTCAAGAAAAAGAAAAGCACAGCGCCGACATCCTATCCCCCTCCCTCCTGTGTACATGACCTACAATACAGCCCATAACTTTTGCGAAAAAAACGGTTTGCGACGGATTAATCCGTCGCCGACGGATTAATCGCGAACAAACCGTCGCAGTACTGTAACTCCTTTTAAAATGGAGCTTTTCAAAATCTGAGCACATTTTCGGATTCCCTATCAAAATTGGAGTTGAATGACATAGGAAACCACTTCAAATTTAAATCCAAAAATTTTATTTCTTCAAAAATTTGAAATTTTTAAAAATCTCAGCGACGAAGTTAAAATTTGAAAAAACGCTAGAAATTGCATAAAACCTCGAGAACTGAGTGTTTCCTGACTCATTTTCAAAATTCTCATCAACATTTGCCCTATTTTGAAAAAATTTTATGCATGTATAAATTCGTGTTATTTCTACGAATTTCCGAAGTTTGACACTTCATATCGGCCTCACCATTCCAGCTGTTGTTGAGTTAGTTAGTATTCACTCAGTTCAAGATCTTCTCAACAGGAATATTTGGTAAAAATGTCTTATCCTCTCACAATTTTTGGAAAAATTCCTCTCAAAGTAGTAATGATCGGCTATTTTTGAGAAATATGCCGTTTTATCATCGTCCATAAGAGAGAAACTGTGCTAACGGAACGCTTGAAGCTCTCCGTTTTAGTGAATTCTGCACCCTTCTAACGTAATCTCATCTCAAGGTGCAGTAATCATCAGCTGTTTTCCGAATACAACCTGGTTTATACGGTGAAAAAACCAAAAATTCGTGGAAATTTGTAGTCATTTCAGTCACCGATATGAAATCAAATAATTTATACATTTTCTGACTCCCTGTGATGAGGGCTTTTCCAAAATATAAATGTTGTCTACTTATCTGGCAGGAACTTCGCCTCTGGTTCCAGACAGGTCATAATTAGGCAGAGGTGTATCCGCGCCGGCACGCCCGGACATACTGGCGGTCATCCCGGAGGCACATTCACACCTACGAGACATCGCCTGATTTGAATATCAGCAGGAATGTTCAAAGAACATATCAGATGCAGAACAACTGTTTTAAACAATCTGAATGCATGAACAAATTTTGAGAATTTCCGAAATTTGGTTGAAATTGTAGAAATTACGTGGAATTGTTGAAAATGATAAGGTTTTGCTGGTAAATTGACGAATTCCCCGGAAATCAATGAAATTTCTCAAAATTACACGAAATTACTGAAAATCTTTGAGGTTTTCTGAGAAATTGCAAAAGTCAGCGGAATGTACAAGAATTTTTAAGATAAATTCGAAATTCTCGGAATTTCTTCGGAAACTCCGAAAATCAGTGAAATTCACATGGTTCAAGGGGAGCTTCTGGAAATTATCAAGTTTTTCTGCTAAGTCGCATGAAATTTGTGAAAGTCCATGAAATTCACAAAAACTGTATGAAATTACTGGAAATTCTTAGGATCTTCTGAGGAATTCCGGAAACAGGAAGGGAGGAGCTGTCAAAAATTCTATGTAAACCTAATGAATTTTAATTATTTTGCAGAATTTCTGAAGAAATCTCGAGAATTTTCAACAAATGCAGAAAATTCTTGTCCATTCCACTGATTTTTTCAATTTCCCAGAGAACTTCAAGGATTGTTAGTAATTTCGTCATCTGGTATGTTCTTTGAACATTCCTGCTGATATTCAAATTAGGCGATGTCTCGTAGGTGTGAATGTGCCTCCGGGATGACCACCAGTATGTCCGGGCGTGCCGGCGCGGATACACCTCTGCCTAATTATGACCTGTCTGGAACCAGAGGCGAAGTTCCTGCCAGATAAGTAGACAACATTTATATTTTGGAAAAGCCCTCATCACAGGGAGTCAGAAAATGTATAAATTATTTGATTTCATATTGGTGACTGAAATGACTACAAATTTCCACGAATTTTTGGTTTTTTCACCGTATAAACCAGGTTGTATTCGGAAAGCAGCTGATGATTACTGCACCTTGAGATGAGATTACGTTAGAAGGGTGCAGAATTCACTAAAACGGAGAGCTTCAAGCGTTCCGTTAGCACAGTTTCTCTCTTATGGACGATGATAAAACGGCATATTTCTCAAAAATAGCCGATCATTACTACTTTGAGAGGAATTTTTCCAAAAATTGTGAGAGGATAAGACATTTTTACCAAATATTCCTGTTGAGAAGATCTTGAACTGAGTGAATACTAACTAACTCAACAACAGCTGGAATGGTGAGGCCGATATGAAGTGTCAAACTTCGGAAATTCGTAGAAATAACACGAATTTATACATGCATAAAATTTTTTCAAAATAGGGCAAATGTTGATGAGAATTTTGAAAATGAGTCAGGAAACACTCAGTTCTCGAGGTTTTATGCAATTTCTAGCGTTTTTTCAAATTTTAACTTCGTCGCTGAGATTTTTAAAAATTTCAAATTTTTGAAGAAATAAAATTTTTGGATTTAAATTTGAAGTGGTTTCCTATGTCATTCAACTCCAATTTTGATAGGGAATCCGAAAATGTGCTCAGATTTTGAAAAGCTCCATTTTAAAAGGAGTTACAGTACTGCGACGGTTTGTTCGCGATTAATCCGTCGGCGACGGATTAATCCGTCGCAAACCGTTTTTTTCGCAAAAGTTATGGGCTGTATTGTAGTTGTCAAATATTTCCGTCTCTGTTTTATTATATGTATATTTATTTATTTATATGCCAGTATTCGTTCATGACTTGAGACGTTTATGACTATCAGAACAGTTGACTAATATTAACCATTTAAATATTAACCATTTAAAAAGGTCATTTCCGCCGAAACGGTTAAATCCAGTAATGTATTCGTAACCGCTATAGTTACTACCACTTAGAACCACTAACGGTCGTAACTTTTGAAGAAAGTTCCCTTTGACGGGCTGACGGGTTTATTAGAAAATCGTTGGCGCCATGCGTGAGGTTATAGACTTGCGTGATCGGAAATCAACTCACTAAACGCATGGGTCACTAAACCCATCTATGACATTTTCACTAGCATTTGAAGTGAAGTGTGCAAGCGAGCGAGCAAGAGGAGAAGTCTGGATGCCCAGCGTCAGCCGGACGTACAGATTGCTTATTGCTTGTTGAAAGTGCGTCTAAAGTTATGACACGGTCCAAGTCAGGTTCAACTTCTAATTACAGCAATTTCTGCAACGTCTGTTGGTGAAATTTTGCGAGTTAGGGATTTTCGAAAATTCCCATAGTGATGAATGAACTCAACCCCACTATTGAGACGCTGCTTGGATGCGCATTCGCATTCATCCAGTACGGAATTGTATACCACTCTCGCCCGCCTCACTGTTCGGACCGCGCTTGTGCAGCGAGCTGATTGTGAGTACATAGAACTGAAATGAATTGAAAGCCATTCGGCGGAAGCAGTGAGAGAGTCGGAGGGAAGGAAGAAAAAACACTGGTGGTATTGCATTACAAGCCCCTTCTCCTCTCCACAATACCGGCGTTAGTACTTCGAGCACTATATGCGTATAAAGACTTCATATAAACATTTGCATGCACGACGGATCGCGCCTCTTATGAGGGACATTGCATATATCGTATCATTTTTTGTCATCAATTGCTCATCCAAAAAATTTTTAAAAAATTTTCTATAAGGGACTCACAACCAAGACTTTTCTAGACTTTGTTCCAGAAGTGGACGACTTGCTTTTTGTTGTAATGCTTCTCTGTAATCGCACAAATTATTACGCACACAACCTCAAAGGCACCTAGTGTCGTTATAAGCCCGTCTGTTGCTTTTTTTGTTTCTTCCTGCGAACTACTGACAACTTACATTTGTTTCAAATGAAAACATACTTCTCTTCGAGGATTGTCATCATGCTTTCGTGCGATTACACTAATTGCTTCGAGTTTCAGGTCTAAGATGTGAGATCAAAGCTCCGGGAAAAAGGACTTTGCTGGTTTTGGCTGAGGTATAGAAGTAGCATCGCTGTGTGTTCCTGTTCTCGGAAAGGAGACCATGACCGAAAAATGCTGGACTACTCCTTTGTTATCATATACATAATTTTATCTGTATTGAAGCGACATCTTTTATTGTGGGACCACCCATTTTTTATGAAATGACTTGTAAAACAGTTGAAGATTATGTGCCGGCCTATTTTCTATGGTTAACTTTTGTTATTTCTTGAAGCTAATTTTCCCTCTCCGATACTCTCTTTTCGGTTATTCGATTGTTTAAGAAATTCTGCAACACTTTTTTTGCATCTCCTAGACGTAATGGCAACTTCACAAGTGGTCACACGGTAGATTTTTCGAAGCCTTTATCAGGAGGGTTTAAAAGAGAAGCTCGGTCAGTTCCTGAGCATCAATGGTTTCGTTTAGACGCATCTCCCCGCTCTACTGTCTACTGCGAATTCTTCCGAGGACATCCCGTAGGATGCGTTGCGAGTAATATACAGTGGCGGTCAAAAGTATTGCAACA
Organism: Ancylostoma ceylanicum; assembly: GCA_000688135.1. Taxonomy (NCBI): domain Eukaryota; kingdom Metazoa; phylum Nematoda; class Chromadorea; order Rhabditida; family Ancylostomatidae; genus Ancylostoma; species Ancylostoma ceylanicum. The sequence goes on from JARK01000007.1 coordinate 167,049, forward strand.
AGTGGTTTTTCGGGAAAACTTCATTGAGGATAACGCTCGATATCGAAAGGACTGTGGAGTGTGCTGGGACCAGACACACTCAGCTAAGTTAGAGTAGCTGGAGAAACAATGCTGTCCTTCAAACTGCTGACAGAGCGGGGTGGGAGAGTGAAAGATCCTCAGAGGGTCCCTGCTAAACTGACCTCAAATAAGATGGTGAATGCCAGTCAGTGATCGGCGCACATACCTTTTCTAGTGGATAAGAGCTGAATACGTTGCGAGGAACCCAATTCGTGGTGATACAACGACTATGGGCGTAACCCTGTGAGATATTGTGGACAGCGGCAAATGAAAGATCCCGACCACTGTGAACAAATTATTTTATTTGAAAAAGTATTTGGTGGAATGGTGTTGAAATTTTCACGTCAGCACTAGATACTCATGCGGAACAGAAGAAAGCTAAAACCTCACCATTCACCAAATACTTTTTCAAATGAAATAATTTGTTCACAGTGGTCGGGATCTTTCATTTGCCGCTGTCCACAATATCTCACTGGGTTACGCCCATAGTCGTTGTATCACCACGAATTGGGTTCCTCGCAACGTATTCAGCTCTTATCCACTAGAAAAGGTATGTGCGCCGATCACTGACTGGCATTCACCATCTTATTTGAGGTCAGTTTAGCAGGGACCCTCTGAGGATCTTTCACTCTCCCACCCCGCTCTGTCAGCAGTTTGAAGGACAGCATTGTTCCTCCAGCTACTCTAACCTAAGCTGAGTGTGTCTGGTCCCAGCACACTCCACAGTCCTTTCGATATCGAGCGTTATCCTCAATGAAGTTTTCCCGAAAAACCACTTGTTGCAATACTTTTGACCGCCACTGTATTTATACTAGCGCTCCTTCAGGACGCTAGAAAGTGGTTTGGGGCATGCGCTTGAAGTATGTGCAAAGTATTCACATTTTCGGAGTCTTCAGAAAATTAGGAAACGAGCGAAAATATTAACTATGTCCAAATAAAAAACCCCACCTATGAAGCGCGTATGTTCTGCCATTCTGGCAGCCCAGCTAACGTCGGGCTTCCAATCTTGATGGTAGCGCTGATCGAAATTTCTTCATCACATTACGTCATGCAAATTTACTCTCCGGCGTAATGTTATTTCTTCCCGTTCTTTATCACAGCATTTCTTTACCGTATCTGGACGTTTCCCACACTGTTAAGCTGAAGCGCACCCGTACTCCTTCGAAGAGCTCGTAGCCTGGTCTTTTCTACGCTGTTGATCTCGTGATCACCAAAGGGTTTCCCACAATGCTGAGTGCTGACTCACTTTTCTCCACCGGTGAACCCACATCCTTCCCACAGCACCGTCGCGGGCATCTGTGGGCCGCACAGCACCGCCGCGATCGGGCATCTGTGGGCCGCACAGCACCGCCGCGATCGGGCATCTGTGGGCCGCACAGCACCGCCACGATCGGGCATCTGTGGGCCGCACAATGCCGTCATGAGCTGCATAGCACCGCATAGTGATAATCCTGCCCCGTACATTATGCAGCCTGAAAACTCGTAAACACTGTCTCACTAAGAGGCCACGGGACTGCCAGCGCAGGGCGCTGGCCCCGTCTCGAAATCCTGAAAGCACTGTCTAAGTCTCTCGCTTTTATCATTGGCAACCATATCCATCATTGTCGTGATCAACGGAACCAGAGAAAGGTAGGCCCCAACGCGACTTCCACTACATCTATGCACTTATGATGAAACATCGGCCGACTGTCTCGTCAGCTTCGCCTCATCCTTGAACATTGTCTATGGGCTGAGCCCATTAAGAAAGAATGCGATCACCTGCCTGCCCCCCCCCCCTTTCCCACGTCTGCGTTCGGGAAAATTTTGTTCCACTACCAGGATTTAAATAAGATCTCTTTCGAAGAGGCGACCATCCCAAGGCGCGCGGTTGGTAAGAGCGTTCCGAGGGCGGCGATATCAGGTTTAAAAGCAGTACCTATACGGAAACTTTTGCATCTGAGATTTGGGTCGTTTTGGAACCTAGTCGGTTATCCCAATAACTCTACGACGACAGTGACACGGAAGTTTTGACCGTTTCTATGATATATGTTCAAGATCGTGGATCAGCAGGGTCAGCGTGGGGTCGTTCCATCGAGTTGGTGCGGGAGATGACCGTTGCTGCCGTCTGATTTGATGGCAGCCATTACTTTTCTTGTTATTATCAAGCCATTTCTCGCTCCTTAGCTTTCATTTTCACACTGCACAGCGAACTTTCCTACATGCTACTTCACGCAAAATCTACTTGTTTAGTTACTTGTATATCTGGTTTCCGCTAGTGTAACATCCTTGGGTTTTTTTCATGGTTCCAAGATCGTTTTAGGATTTTTAAGTGTTTCTGCGACACCTTGATTGCTCAAGCCAACTCTTTTAAAGTTGAGTTTCTTTCACCAACTTTAGGAATGCATACAAAACAGCTGACAAAAGGGCGGCATTGGCTTTTTTGAATCGGTCCTGTGAGCTGGCAACGGGACTCGCTACAATGTGACCATCGCTGATCATCTTGACGGCCTTGATTGCAGACCTGGATCCTGTACACACCAGTACACGGCTACGTCAGTGGATCCCCGTGGAGAACCAGCCCAAAACCTGCCAAACTTATGACTCATGGTCAATGATATATTATGAGCTCTTCATGGTGACTAGAGAGATACACAACTCCAGAATTTGGAGGGGGCAGTGCGGCAAAAATGTTTGAAACTATCAAGCGATTATTTCTCCCATTGTAATGCTCAGCGGCGCATGGTAAATGCAAAGAACCCTAAATTTTGCTCGTAAGGACAAAGACCGTGTTCTGTTCCATCGCACAATCGCCACCGTAAGAGACATCAACAATTTTCCATTTATTACATGAGCACGCTCATGTGACACGAACAACAAACATTAGCTCATAAAAACACATAACATTACCGAGCAGAACTTCAAATGTCGCAAGGATGATAAAAAAATAACGATTAAACAAACAACAACAACAAAAAAGAGTTATGAGGTGGTGTCAGCACGTAGATAGTGAAAGTTTCATGCGTTTTTTATCGGTAAATTCAAGGTTCGCCTATGTAGGTCTTAAACTGGTGCAGTTATGAGCTGCTGCCAAAATTTCATTATTAGGTTGCAGCACTATTTTTAGCACAACCTAATAGTATGTACCAGCCTGATCGTCCGGCTGACGCCGGACTCTCGGGCTTCTTTTCGTGCTCGCTTCGCTCGCATTTCATTCATATGGCATCTCCCTCACACCACGCTGGCCGTTCCTCATTTATCAAAACTCTCGTTTGTTGCACCTTCAAGCTTCTGACTCCGAGGCGCCCTTCACAAAGCTGTGCAACAGCCGAGCGTGTGGGACCGTTGGACCCGTCTCAAGGCGTTTCCCCGCTTTCAGATCAGACGCCGGCGCCCCTCACCCTACCGTTAGGCCCGTTTCTAGGATTCCTCTCAATTTCAGACGCCGGCGCACCCTTATCACACCGTTGGACCCGTTTCCAGGCTTCCTCCCACTTTTGGACGCCAGCGCACACTCATCACATCGATGGACCCGTCTCTGAGCGTTTCCCCACTTTTAGACGCCGGCGCACCCTTATCACAGCGTTACACCCGTTTCCGGGCATTTCTTCGCTTTTGGACGCCGGCGCACCCTTACCACACCGTTGGACCGGTCTCTGAGTGTTTCCCCACTTTTGGACGCCAGCGCACCCTTATCGCACCGTTACATCCGTTTCCAGGCATTTCACCGCTCTTGGACGCCGGCGCACCCTTATCACACCGTTGGACCCAACTCCAGGCGTTTCACCACTCTCGGACGCCGGCGCCTCTCTGTCCCACAGTTGAACCCGTTTCTAGGTTTTTCCTTCACTTTTAAACGCCGATGCACCGTTGCCGCTAAAGTGGGCCCTTTGCGTATCATTATCACCGCCTACTGGGCGCCGGCCCAGCCCTGCAGCGTCTCCCCTCATCCGTGTCTTTCTTCGCCTGCCTGGCTCCCTCTCTTCGACATAAAGGGATCCTACCCATCTCTTTCCTTTTATAGTGTCTGGGCTTATCTCATTCATTCCAACTGTGGTAAACACAACAGTCGGTCCTCAACATGTCTGAACATGACAGAAGTGGCCCAAAACACCTGTGAATCAAGGTAAAAATCAAAATTTACCACATTTTCGTACATAACTCGACACGCTGAGCACGATGGTGTAGGTATTTTTCGTTTCTGGTGGCTGGTTCTCGTGCACAGACACACACACATGAAGTGCCAATTCATAAGAAGTAAGATAGAAGCAAGTGGTCCCGGTAAAGCTGAGATGTGAGGATGCATATTATACATTGGTATTCGAACGAATATTTTCAAACGAATATTTGAATAATGCGAAATTTTCGTTATTCGAATTATTCGAAAGATGCCAATATTCGATTATTCGAATATTCGAATTATTCGAAAAGTTGAAATATTTGATTATTCGAATATTCGAATTATTCGAAAAGCTGAATTATTCGATTATTCGAATGTTCGAATATTCGAGCACTCGTAATTCGAATAGTAGGTCGCATTTTGACCATTGATTTTTACACATGAAAAATTGCATTAGAGAAAAACTTTTCAATTGAGTTATAACTAGCCAATCTGCATTCCTCCGCCCCCTTCCAGCTTCTTTATCATCTCCATCAAGCATGAATGTGGGCTTTTTGGGACCTCTGAGATCGGCGAATCTGTTCTGAACAGAGTCACTGCCACCCGAGACTTTTCCTAGATGAGAAGTCAACTGCTTGAATTGGAATTTGCATCTTTTTTCACTGACCACTGGAGGACACTTCTATGATTATTTCTGTGAGGAAAAAAAGCGCTGCTGTATGCAATGGCTGGACACCGATAGCGAATGAACTCGGTCATTGGAACACAGCCAGATAGTTGTCACGTCACGGATAACTCCAATCTCGGAGAGAGATTCGGGACTTTGTTCTGATATGAGCAGCGTACACTCTGATGTAGTACGTATAATAGGATCCATTCTTCGGAACCTACTCCGACATCACTTAGGAATGACCCCCAATTCGCGTAAAATTAGAAAGGATCAAGTCACACTTTCACTTCAGCCACAGCTCAATTCGAGAACGACCCAATTTTTACAAGACATGTTTCCTTCTACGTGGTCATAGCCGACGGGGGTCTATTTCATCTTTTTTTGGACCGGTGCTGCTGTGAAAGCTTCCGTAAGTGCCTTCAGAATGCCGTCATCAACCTCAAATTCACGCCAGAGGCTATGATCTTGAACGGTGAGTCTTATGTCTCACATCTGGGTTCCTTGAACAGCATTTCTGACCCCCCATTTCTTCTCTTAATACTACCTTCCATTTGCACCGCGCTGATACAAAGATTGAGCTAATGATTTAGATTGAGACAAATGTTTGCACGCGAATTTTCTAAGATTCATTCACGAAGAAGCTTAAAATGATGATCAGATTCGGGAAAAAAATGCCTAGAGAGAGAACTAAACTCTGAAATTAAAAGAACACACGCAGTTGAAACATTTCTATGCTTCAGCAGAGAGCCACTACAATTCGCATTTCAGAATCTAGAGATTGATTTTGCAACAATCTACTAACACTGCCGCTATAGTCCTCGAGGGGTGTAGCACCCTGCATCGTTGTCGCTGGCGACTGCGAGGCCGATGCGCATCAATCGTGGGCGGGGCGACGCGGGTTGATATACTCCTCGGGGAGTACAGCGGCAACCTGAGTGATAACGAATCTTAAACCCCTCGTCGCACTGATCCCTACAATTTACGACAAAAGGAGCAAAGGTGACAAAGACCCCGTGCCTAAGGATCAAAATTGTACTAGATTTTGTGGACCACTTAGGGAAAGCGATCTACGTGGAATTTTAACGGCCCAAATACGAAAATGAGGTGGGACATTGCCTTGACGTATATCACGAGAACTATTTGCTCGATAAAGTGTCCTTCTTCTCTATCTTCGCACCCGACAAGACTATTGGATTACTGTCTGTGGATTGATACATCACAAAAGCACTTCTCCGAAGCAATGACAACCATTTATTCGAATAATTCGAAAAAAAAAACTTCTATTTGAAATTCAAATAATTCGAAAAGTCGATTTATTCGATTACTCGAATATTCGAATAATTTGAAAAGTCTCAAGATTCGATTATTCGAATATTCGAATTATTCGAGAAGTTGAAATATTCGCTTATTCGATTATTCGAGTTATTCGGAAAATCAAAATATTCGATTATTCGAAATAAAAAAATTCCAATACCAATGTATAATGCATATCCTTACTTGCTATTTTTCGTTTTTTCTCGTATTTTTTGTTCCATTATGTGGAATCCCCTGATGACAGTCTAGGTCCGTGGTGTGACAAACAAAATATTACGGTAATTCTTTTCTCAGTTTTTTTTTCTTTTAAAGATTTTCCTTCTTTTAAAGTTCCTCAACTTCCTCAGCTGCCATTAATACCGGTGATATCCCCGTGTATAGTTTCGAAAAACTGTATCATTGAAGTAGCCGCTCTACTTAAATAGCTTTACAGTCATGCATAATGAGGTAGCCGCTATACTCCTCGAGGAGAATAGCACCAGGCGTCGCCGTCTCCACACACACACATACATACATACACACATACATACACACATACACACATACACACATACACACACCACAAGCCCATAAGGCTAACTATGGTTTTTGCGCGTGTGTTTGAGAAGATTTTTAAAAAGTATACAGTCCGCTATTTAGAGAAGCATGATACCATACCCAATTACCATCACGGATTTTCAAAAGGGTAGGTCGACGGAAACACCACTGCTCAAATATCTCTACGATTGGACTAGAGTTTGTGATGGCAGGTGAAAGGTAAGATAGGTGAACGCTTCAGGAATAAAATGGTTCCAAGTCGTGGGTACTGACTCGTTTTCCTTTTTGCAAGGTCCCAATTGGAGTTCCAGTGCTCTCGTCACTACTATTTAACCCATTGCGGACCACGTGATGCACATGGTGCATCACGATCTCGCGTCTCCATATAACCATTTGATGGACATACTGCTTCACATTGCGCATTTATGTTGGACATTGCACTTTTTTCCAACGGCCAATTTCCAGAGGTACATTAATAAACACAGAAAACTACGAGTCATGCTGGACCGACTGAAGCATAGCCATTAATTTGCCACCCATGCAAAAATATGCTCGGCCCGCAATGTGTTAACTTATTTACTGCTGACTTCCTTCAATGTTTACCACATCATGTGACTTGTAACATGTTTGATGAGAACCTCAAAATTTATCGAGCTGTTGAAGGAGATGATGTACATGATTGCAGTCTACAACTAACTATTATTACGGTGTGAGTGTTGTGAAATATGAACGGCTTGCTCTTATCAACTCACAGAGCCCGGGTTATTTCTATCGGGAAAAAGCCGCGTAAGTGGTAGTATCATACTATTGTACTTTCACGGCGTTAAATTAAAGTTCTGCCAGAAGTGCGGAATCTTGTCTATGTGTACGAAGTGAACCTCACAGAGAACTTTCTCGTCGCTGTAAAGCCCCACTCAGAGTTTTGCCGCCAGGCGAGTCGCCCACGTTTTAAAGTCCGCCACGAAAATTTTCGTGTTGGAGATTTCGCTTGGGGGTTTCAGGGAAGACGAACTCATAGGCAATGAGGAAACGTCGTGAAACACGCCGGAAAACAGAAAATGAAGGCACTGTTTTCCGTGCGTTCAGAGCGCTGACGAGTTTTCCGTTGAACGTATGCGCGCTTAAAGGCAGTGTGTCACCTCGTTTCGCGTGTTGGACATATGAACAGATCCTTGATCTCCTTGCCACACTGATTCCAAAAATGTATATAAAATGTCACAAAAGTGACGATAAACCCGTTTTTGGGAGGGTCCAAAGTGCAGTTCACGGACCACCTGGGCGGAGCGGTCCGTGGATGTGCTGGCTGCCCGCCACGCCTGCAACGGTGGCCAACGAGTTTTGACATGCCAGGTCGATGAGATCAACGGCTCCACACGTCAGCTCGGTCGGAGCAAACTGTTACTAGCCCCTTACAAACCCCTTCCCGGAAAACGGGTTCAAAGACCGTTTTATGACATTTTATGTATATCGCCGGAATCAGCGAGTCGAGGAGATTCACAATCTGCTAACAGCTCAAAAAGAAAATGAGGTGACACACTGCCTTTAACGTCACGAAATCTTGTGGATGGTGCGCATTTCATACACTACAGTACATATACTGCTCTGGGCCATGCACCGCAGGGGCTCTAGCTGGCGCATCGAGTCGGGGAAAACTCGGACCGGCGTGAACACGGCCAGGCGTGTTCACGACGACACTTCGATTTTCTCTGCAGGTAAGCAATAATGTTTGTGTTCGTTTCACATTTATGATGTGTTGAGCCTGCACTTCACCAACCGCACATCAGCTCCGAGTCGAGAATTCCCACGGGTGCTGCCTTCAACATACCGGACTGCTACGCAGAGCGAGCTCTTCGCTGCAAAACTCGCTAGGGGGGGGGTCAATCATAGTATTTTGCCGCGGTGAACTCGTCGCGAGCTCGCCCAGCAAGCAGCGACAAAGAATGCCCCGTACCAATTCTGCGGCGCGCAGCACAACTCTCCGAGCGTTCAGCGGCAGCTTTTTGAATCATTACGGCTACGCTTTGCTGAAAGCATATGAAACATGTGAGCGACCGTTACTCCGAGTCTTTCTCCACATAAGAAAAGGACATTCGCGCTCAGAATAGCTCCATGAGAAGACTTGTGCTAAGTTCCCATCGGATAATTTATTTTGACATACCTTCCGGTATTGAACGCAGGAAAGTTCTCGGTCTAAAAGCAATGGAGTGGAGAAGGGAGAGAAATGGCTTGATTATGCCAATAGAGGGACTCGTAACGCATCCATCATCCAGTTTTTTTTTTCATGTGAACGATTCAAAACAAGGATAGCGCCATTTAAAATCTCCAATATTACAGCAAAGTCTCAATTTAGATTAAAAATTTTATTTCACGGAATGTGCTCCAGCTGTAATGAACTGTTGGGCTAATGTTTTTATTATGTGAAACACAATTATTTCGAAAATGGGTCACGCTATTTTTTTGGGAGCTGTCTCACTTTACGGTTTTTATTGTGTTTATGTGTTTCACCCAATATACTCTCTTCATAGCGCGACGGCACTCATAGACAATGGCAAGTGTGATGCGCGGAATCTGAGGCGGATGGCCGATTTTTAGCGACTCAAACACGTTTTCGTTTCGAGACTCGCTTCCTATAACACTCTTCGATTCACGCAATACTTGTTTCATCACCGTCTTTAATGTAGGAATGATGAATACAGTCTACAACGATGAAGGAAGGAGAATTAGACATTGCTTCCAGGGTCTCGCGGCGGGACTCGCGTCTTCCGCTGGCAGTCTCGCAGCCGACGCGTGAGACACTGTTCACAACGTTTTCAAGCTGTGCAGTAAACGGATCAATATAACAACCCTTTAATTCGCTCACACCGCCTAACTCTCCGAGGTGGCCCACGACAGCGACGCGGCCGCCCGCGCCCTCCACGGTCGTCTCTGCGGCAGCGGCACCGCCGTCCGGACCAATGCGTCCGCCGTGGCCCAATAGTGTGAAAAAGGACAGAATATGGATCCGACGAAAATAATGGTGATCGCAGTCTCATGCATTAGCTCCTTCTCCATCGGAGGACGCTTCCGTCAATCCTCCATCGACAAAATACGGACCCGACGATGGAAGATGGGTCCGCCTTCGCCGAGCAGTGAAGGAAACGCCAGGGTAAGGATCCTCCTTGGCCAAGCAGTGGTGAAAACTCCGTGGAAGCGGTTATCAATATGTTCGCCGTGACCCAATAGTGCGGAAAACGACAGAATACGGATCCGACAATGGAAGATTGATCCGCCTTCGCCGAGCAGTGGGGGAAACGCCAGGATGCGGGTCCGCCGATGGAGGATTGAGGGAAGCGTCTTCCGACAGAGAAGGAGTTAATGCATGAGACTGCGATCACCTTTATTCTTCATTTTGAGTGTCTCGCATAAGCGATGAGCGGCTGGAAAAATTGAGATAGGCAGATATGGATGCGCGGCGCTCTCTCTTTGCAGATGTCTCTTCATGAGGGGCAAGCGGCGCTCTCTCTTTGCAGATGTCTCTTCATGAGGGGCAAGAGCAGCAGACGATATGAAACAGTGCAGGAAGTCCACGGATTTGGTTGCGCGGCCAATAATCCGGTTAGGACCTGAAGGTTTGTCACATTTGCGAGGTGAATAAAAAAAAACGAAGCTTCTAAAAACCATAGTTACTACCTTGAACTCAAAAATAGGGTACCAGGGTTATTTTTGCTACGAGGTGATCACAATGGCACGAAGGGAAAAGTCTGTGGAAGAGAAAGTAACGAAAGGAAAGTCTGTGGAAAAGCCGGGAGTATCACGATTCACATGATCAAATTTCAGAAGAGATTCTAGAGGTAGGTGATGTCATGGGCCAGCCCACCCATGAACCACCTCAACCAATAGGTGTGACAGGAAAGACCACACGAGGAGAGGAGAACAAAGAGATGGGCGCGAAACGAACGGTACAAAACAACGCTCGGACCACCCAAAATGCCGTAGTTCTCAGAGTGGCGAAGAGGTGCGATTCTAACACAACTAATACTTCCCAAACTTTGGTTGAGCATCCTTCAAAAAATAGGATCAGCACCCCTTCACATGGCGCATCGGCCATTTTGTTAAACCGAGGTGCTACAACCCCACTGAACCAAGTGATCAATATTAAGCGACCGTTTCCAGCTTTAGAAAAAAGAACATATGTCATCATATCTTAAAAAGGAAAGAATCCCGAACCAGTGAAGTTCCTCGTGTTCTGTCCTTATTCACGACAAAGGTGACAGGGAGGACCTTCGGAACCATCGTCCAATATGCTTGTTAAGCGTGCTTTACAAGGGTCGTAGAGGTTTTTCTATGAATTCTCATTCTCACACGAATACCGAGAACCTACGGCTATGTTATGCGACACAATTTGGAGACGTTTATGAAAGCCGCTAATAAAGATGTTTTATTTAGAATGAATGGAATCCACAAAATATTCTTGTTCTGACAGGCTGACTTCGAAGAACAAATATTCTACTAGCTTTTCATTTTGCAGCTATTTAGCAAGGACATGGTAAAAACAATTATTCTACTAGCTTTTCATCTTGCAGTTATTTACAAGGAAGTGGTTAAAACAAATATTTCACCAGCTTTTCGTTTACAACTACAGTGCGTATCATAATTATAGACGCAGCCCCAAAATGGTGATATCTCAGTTTCAAGCTGACTTTCGAAGGAGGCTTTTGAAACCATCGAACTCAGCGCCTAAGAAAACGTTAGTCTACGAAGTTTCACTCACAGGCGTTGCGGAAAAGGCTGTATTCGGGACTTGGGCTTCACTTGGACCGTATCATAATTATAGACTCACCCTCAATAAAAATTATAAATACCACTTTCCTTGAAGGAAAATTCCCGTCTTAATAGTGTAGCCAAGAGTGCCAAGTGTCCACTATATGGACACTGAATGCCACTCGGATCTCAACTGTTGGGAGCTGAGTAGCTTCAGATATCCACTGTGCATGCTGCTGGTCTCAGCAGTCATAGGAGATCCGACCAGTTTTGCCGTTTTTCAAGCGCAGTTGGTAAATATGCAGCAGATCCTGACCCAAAATGCTAGAAATGAGCATGTGGGAGGAAGGCAGGTATTTCCTGCCGAGTGGCGTTGCGAAAGGTTCATGACTGCATGACATCTCGGGACATTTCAACCAGTGTGTCGGATTTCATTTCAAAATAGATGGTGAGTAGTGAAAGTAAATGCAGCGCCACCGTGGTGCTAATCCGTCTGTGATACATTCCTCATGTTATCTATCCCCATACCGCGGATCCACCGCGGGCTGAAAGTGCAGAGTTTCAAGACGAATCAAGGAATATTAACCCAAACCATGATGCACATGAACAAGTCCGAAAAAATCCAGCAATTTCCTGCAGGAGCAGAGATCGAATGGAATTTCATTAGCGCTTATGCCCCTGGCAAGGGGGTTTCTGCGAAGAGCTAGTACAATTTGTGGAGAGATCGATGTACAAGGCAAGGGGGAAAAAAGGTTCTGGATTTCGAGGAATCGTCGATTTTGCGATCTGAAATTGAAGCAAGCGTGCAGACCATTCCGCTACTTAGAAAGTCAATTCAAAGCTCAGAACAACTATAGTCAACTCCAAACGTCCGCAGACAAGAGTTGGGACCGCGGCGCGGTTTTCCCCCGCGTCTGTGCCCAGCACGCCAGGCTGAATCCGTGCAGCAGACAGCGAGAGACACGCGCCGCGGCCCCAACTCTTGTCTACGGACATTTGGAGTTGACTATATTTAGCAAGATTTTGAAAAACTAGTTACAGATCGCATCAGAAACTAGTTTTTCAGAAGCTGGTAAGACACTATTTTTCACCACTTCCTTGCTAAATAGTTGCAAATGAAAAGCTTGTGAAATAGTTGTTTTCACCTCTTCCTTGTCAAATAATTGCAAACTGAAAAACTAGTAAATCACTTGATCTGATCACCTCCTTGTTAAATAGTTGTGAAATGAATAACTGGTAGAATAATTGTTTTCCGAAGTCAACCCGTTAGAACAGGAACGTTTTGTGGATAACATTATTTCAAAATACAACACCTTTATTGGCGGCATAGATACACAAGCATCTCCAAACTATGTGGCGCAACTCAGCCGCAAATCTAAGCACAGCTCGTGCCAATAAAATGCAATGCGTTTCTCCGATTCTCATAGCTCACTGTGATTGGAAGAACTTCGGCAGCCACTCATATCAGTTCATTTCGTTCCGCAGCCGTACATCACTCAGCCAAGTCCGAAATTGTGTAAAGAGGCTGCAAATTTGAAATTAAATCGTCCCCAAACAGGGACCCTGATAATCGTGGAGTCCCAATTGCAGCCAAGAGTAAAAGTTCTAGTATCATCTCTCTTCAATTGCTGCCATCCAGCATGCGATTGATGCTCAATTGTTCCTCTATTGATGGGAGGATAATGGCAGCCGGAGGGGGATGCTGGTAGGGTTTCTACTTGAAGCATCACGCTATTTGGGTTGCTTTCAGACTGCACAATTATCGGAGTTTCAATTCAGTGGAGAGTACATTGATTCACATAGTTTTACATTAGAACACTTGCCTTCAATGTTGCTGAATTAATACTGAGAAAGTAAATCAACCTTGTTGAATCTCTTCTTTAAAGGCAGGGGACCACCTCGTTGCTCACGTCGACGATATTAGCAGGTTCTTGACCTCCTCGCCACGCTGATTCCAACAATGTAAGTAACAGTCACAGAAGTGACAAAAACTCTGTTTTTGACAGGGTCAAAGTATCCGCTTTTCGGAGCAAGGGCGGATCCGCTCCAAAAAGCGGGTACTTGGTGCTGGCTGCCCGCCACGACAGCAACGTCGGGTGAACAGGTCTTGTCCTGTCCGATCGATGAGATCAACGGCGGTGATACAGGTCTTTGCACGTAAATTTGTTCCAACAAACTGGTACAAACCCCGTCACGGAAAACGGGTTTAGAGACCATTTTGGGACAATTCAAGTACATTGCCAGAATCAGCGCATCGAGGAGGTTCGGAATATGTTAATATCTCGAAAACGATAAGAGGTGGACCTCTGCCCTTAACCATTTTATAGTCATTTATAATAGATTTGCAAAGCTTCCTCAAAAGGTCTTGAAGAGAACAATAATGACATTAACTTGGAACTTGTGAATAAATAAGAATGAGTAAATTATGAAAACTTAACTTAAGATGCTCTCTTCTCAAGAGTTCTAGGATATACAGGGTGCCCGAAAATTACCCGTGCACTAAAATTCTAATGCTACAACTATCCTACAACTATCCTATACTACAATCGCAAATAGCTCAAATTACTGAAATAGTTTATTGGCAACTCAACAATTATTAAAAACTCAGTGATCTTCAAAATAGCCTCCATCGGCGGAAACGCAGGCCCTCGGTCTCTTCATAAATGACGTACATGTTTCTCGCAGATACTCTTCGTCTAGCTCGTCCCAGACTTTTCTTAGCGCAGCTTTCAGAGACCTTAGATTTTTGTGACGGGTAGAGCAGGTTTTCCTCTCCAACTCTGAACACACGGTAAAATCCATGGGATTCAAGTCCGGGCTATATGGTGGCCATTCTCCATGCTTTATGAAATCAGGCAAACGTTCTCTACACCAACCTTGAACAACTTTCGCTTTGTGAGCAGGGGCAGAGTCTTGTTGCAGGCACCACTGGCTATTTCCGAAATGTGCATCTCCCCACGGTTTCAGAACATCTTCCAAAATTTTTCTTGTACACATTTCTGCAGATTTTCACTCCTTCATTCATAAAAACCAATGGAGTTTTGCCGTTTGAAGTGATGCCACCCCAGACCATCACAGATTGAGGGTGAGCTGTTTTAGCAACGATCCTGCCCTTGCGGTAGGCCCGGGTAATAGATTTGCATAAGACCCTGTCGTTCTGCGCATTCGCTACTTGATCCACGGTGAAGAGTTTTTCATCAGTGAAGACAATCGTGCGAAAACGAGACTGAGCAAATCGCTTTAGCAGTTGCTTGCACAACTTCTTCCTGTTCTCCCTCATTACGTCAAAGCATGGGCCTTTTGAAGACGTTAAGGGCAGAGGTTCAGCTTCTCTCTCACAATTTTCCGCATTGAGCTACGTCCGATCCCGACTTCTTTCGCCATCTTGCGCAAGGATCTTTCCGGATTTCGATCTAGCCTGCTCCGAACAACCTTAACAATTCTCGGACCAGTCGCCGTAGTCGGGCGACCTATACCTTTCCTGTCCTCGATGTTACCAAGCTCTCTAAATCTTCTCACCGTATCTTGAACAGTTCTTCGGGGGAGGGATAACATCTTCACTGTTTGCGCCGTAGTCCTTCCATCTTGATGCATCTGGATAATGGCACTACGCATGACGCTGGAGGTAACCATCGCGGAACAAACGTTACTCGGGAAGTAGACATTGGGTAGTATTAAGAAAGATAGAAAAGAACGCGAAAAAACTGGAAAGTTGGACAGAACTGGTAACCACGTCACGTGGTAACCCTTATCAAATGAGGGGTATATAAGGGCCTCAGTCTGCAGGTAGGCTTCAGTCTACTCTCCGCTTCGGCGGAGAGGAGTACTACGAACTCGTCTAGCCTGCTGAGGCCCGGGTTAGACCGTGGCCCAGTGTGAAGACCAGGCGAGATGCGTGGGAAGCCGTCGCGCTCGGCCGTGACGCGGATGCGAAATCTCCGGCGTTGGCCCACGGACCGCGTACGCGTTGCGGTCACCGTGCATTCTTGTTTTCTATCGTTTTTCAGTTTCGGGACAGAATCCGGTCTCCCCCACCATGATACTGGTATCATTTTCGGGAGAAAATCCGGTCTCCAACCGGAGCTTGTGGGACAAAATCGGGATGTTGCGGGACAAAAACTAGCTGTTTTCGATGACTCCCGCTCACCCTCGAGCGGGAATCATTATTTTGTCAGGCGGGACTCCCGAGCGAATGTCTGAGCCCAAATGATCATTCAGAATGGCATATGTTTATCTGGCTATTGTAGTAACTAATGTGATAAGGGTCCAATGGTGTATATGAGCAGAAAGGGAGAGATGGTCCATTTAATAACGAATGGAAAGGACAGAGAGTGAAGAAGGAAATAATGAGCAAGTAGATGTAGAGTATGAAGGAAAGCATGTAGGAGAGAAAGCCGCAATGGATATCGGAGTACTCCCATCTCACTACTGAACGCTGGCACCCTTATCACACCATGGAGCCCGTCTCAAAGCGTCTCTTCACTCTAACGCCGGTTCACCCTTATCATATCGCTGGTCCCGTCTCCACCCACTTTGGACGCCAGCGCATCCTTATCGTATCGCCGGACCCGTCTCCCCCACTTTGGATGCCGGCGCACCCTTATCACATCGCTGTATCCGTCTCCCCCATTTTGGACGCCGGCGCACCCATATCATATCGCTGGACCCGTCTCCATGGATTTCCTCACTTTCGGATGCCGGCTTATCCGTGTGGAATCAGGCATTTGACCGCTCACAGCTACTTGCGCCCCCTCAATGGTGTGCACGCACGCACAGAGTCACAAATTTTCTGCAATACAAGAATGGTATAATGGGGGCAGAATGGTATGGGTGGTGTAATAGTCACTGCATCTCCATATGTCGACCCTTTCGCAGGCGTTTACCCACTTGTGGACGCCGATGTACCCTTATCACAACGGCGGACCCGACTCCCCCACTTTGGACGCCGGCGTACCCTTATCACAACGGCGGACCC
>JARK01000008.1:0-46364 GCA_000688135.1 Ancylostoma ceylanicum
GAAGATGAAGAAGAGTAGAAATAGAGCAAAAAAGAAGAATATAACTGAAAATACCAAAGCGTGTTTCACAATTTCGAGACACCTCCCCAAAAGACACCCTTAACTATAAGCAAACACTCGTTGAATCATTGCAACGGGCTAAAGCATTGTACGCGCATGCTCAATTCTGCTGGCTGTCTCAGGCGTTGCTTATGCGTGCTGCGGGCGCACTGCGGCGTTGAAACGTCGATGCACAATGCAAACTGAAAGGAAAAAAAGCAGCATGTCAACTTTTCCACGATGCAAGCATAAACAATTTCCGAAACGCTGCAGCTCTACAGGCAGCCAAAACAGGGCAGCGGCATTAGAGGGTAAGAGGATGAGATAAAGAGGAAGAAGAGAAAGAAAACACGAGATGGAGCAGAAAAGAACCACACGGTACTGTCACGAACTGCACAAAAACTCCAAAGCAAAACAGCTATCAACAAAGAGAGAATACAAGCTTGAAACACAGAAAAGGGAGAGGTTAGATGCAAAATTGAAAAAGGAGAGAAACAAAAACAAGCCAGAAACGAGCGTCCATGTCTTCGAATTTTCAACCAAGAAAGAACTCACTCCAAGCCTCAGGTAGTGTTGCAGGCTGTTCGTCACTCCCACAGTGCCGGCCCTGTTCTCAAGCCGCAAGGACCTGAAAATAGAAAAGTGAGCACACAAACATACACAAAAATGGAGAATAGAACACGAAAAAGGGAGAGTAGAATAAGCCAACAGAGAAACGAAGAGCACACGAATACAACAAGAGGTGAAATAATAAACATCAGAACACACAGTACAACAAAAAATAACTCACTTTGAGTCAAAGAATAAAAGGAATTTTGAAAATCTGTGCTGATGCCTCGCTTGACGCGCCATTTTTGGCCGTTCAAGTTTTTTTCAGCAGCATTCGTCATATATTCGCGGCAACAAATCAGCAGTGCTGACATGCCTGCAGAACTTATGCATAGTGTTTCCCCAAAAAAAAAGGGGGCGGTGCAGGCCTGGGCAGCTTATTAGCAATAGTGCTGTCCCGATGCAGGACAACCTCAATATCTGCTGCCCTCGTCAGAACAGATGATATCTTGCTGCTGCGCCCAAAATGTGGGCGGGGCTGGCTGAACTCTCGGAGGATAGAGCTTCGCGATCCTCTGAGTTGGAATGTTTTTGTGTACTATAATTCTCGACATCTTTAATTCGTGGCATAAACCTTAAATTATACTTTGAATGTACTTGAAACAATGGTTTACAGTCAAATGACCAACACTGCTAGAAACTCCTTCTGTTCTGAGTGCAAATGGAAAGTTTCCCCATACATGTGCTGAATCTGGATTCATTCCACAGTTCACAAAGAAAATCAGTTCACGTCAAACATTACAGTCCTTGTCGAAAAGTTAGACGGAATGCGCGTGCGGTTCGGTGTCGCTACGACCCCGCCGCGGCGCGGCTCCCAATCGATACGATCCGCCCTGCAAGGCATTTTTGTCGTGTTTTTCGTTTAAAAAAAACGTTCTTTCGCGTTTCATCCTTGCAGTTTTCGCTCTATACTCATTTCTTTACACTTTTAGAATAGTGCACAGCAGTTTTTGTTCCCTTTTGATTTGGTTGTGTCTAGTTTTGCAAAATATTCCATATTTTTTTATTCCTTTCTATATTCTTTGCCTGTTTATAGTTGCATTTTGTTGTTTTGATGTTGTGTTCATCGTTCGCTTCCCGCATGTCGCTGTTTCTTCATTTATCGTTTAGTAGACATGATCGGAAATCTATCTGAAACAAAAACGTGAGCAAATAAACGAAGAAATAGCGACATGCGGGAAGCGAACGATGAACACAACATCAAAACAACAGAATGCAACTATAAACAGGCAAAGAACAGCAAAAAAATAGCAATTTAGGGCGAAAAATATAGAAAGGAATAAAAAATATGGAATATTTTGCAAAACTAGACGCAACCAATTCAAAGGGGATAAAAACTGCTGTGCACTATCCTAAAAGTGTAAAGAAATGAATAGAGAGCGAAAACTGCAAGGATGAAACGCGAAAGAACGTTTTTTTAAACGAAAAACACGACAAAAATGCCTTGCGGGGCGGATCGTATCGATTGGGAGCCGCCCGCGGCGGGGTCGTAGCGACACCGAACCGCACGCGCATTCCGTCTAACTTTTCGACAAGGACTGTACTTCTTCACAGACCACCATTTGACCATCATTTGAATCCTCATCAGTTCCCACTGCTGGAACGGCCTCCTTTCTTGGTGGAAAAATAGGCCTTTTTCCAAACAAATGTTAAATCTGGATTCATTTCACACTTAAAAAAGCTCATGTTCTTAACTTTATTTTCTCCGCAAACCACACTGCTGTGGTGAAATAAACTCTATGATGTGATGCTGGGTATAAATGAAGTGATTTCTTATCTTACCAGAAAGAAACCACGAAAATTTTCGCAATTCGTGGTCAGCCACCACGTGAAATTTTTTTCAAATTTTAAAACCGAGTGAGATATAAAAATGATGCTCGCGAACTCATCTGTACGACTACAGCAGTATCCACTGCTGAAGGTTCCTCTAAGAAAAGTTAAATCATAAGTGACAAATCAGGCGTTAACTGGTCATGTGATAGAGTGCCACAGGGGAAACACGCGAAAAAAGAGGTCACGCCCCCAGCAAATTAACGAGAGGTCCATTCTTGGAGCAAATGGCGTAGATAGGTAGAGGACGACTCGCGCAACACCGTGGTATGTTTAGATCCCAAGTAAAACAACTTTCAGCCAAGTTATAAGCAAATCTAGCAAAGTATGCGATTTCACGCGAATTCTTGGAAATGTTCGAGATTACGCGGCCGGTAGTGTACAGGGAGGCTCATACTTAGTGTCTCGGCATAAAAAAACACACGGTAGACGTATGAGAAAGCATTCTCCAACGTTCTTTTTTTCAGGAATAAATCTACCATGTGGGGGAACAAAAACCAGTACTTCTGTGCCATGTTTCTTCATTTGGCGCTCAAAGCCCTCAGAACCAGAAAATGTATGACTTCATTGTGGCCCGCGCGCGACGCCCACCTTCATTGATGAGGAACTTCACACGACTGAGCAGGTCTACAATCCTTGGATTAATAGGACATAGATATGAAGGAGGTTGTGGGAAATCTAAAACACCTACTATGGTTGTCTCGCTGAACTCTTCTCTTGAATTCATCGCGATTTTCTCTGAGAGGGAAGACTTTTCTCACTTCTGTGGAAATAATGCAAAAATCCACAAATTCGTATACAAGGATATAGTTAATAATTAGCTGCTCCCACGTGCGCCAACCACTGGAAGAACTGCCATTGGATCCTTTGGCTGGATGAGGCATCTGCGAAAAATCCCCATAAAAAAATCCCCCATAATTTAGGCCATGTCAAAGCGCCTGTCTTCATCTTTGCCTCTGATTGATTGGCCATTTTTCCTGAATGAAATGCTCTCGAGTTTTCAGTTGATGCTATGTTGAGGTTGAAGACAAGCCTGAGAAAACGATGTAGTATTCAATCTTTAACGATGTTACTGGAGAAAGCTCTGAATTCCCACAAAATCACGAACGGACCACAGTGATGGAATATTTCAAGCGTCTGGGAACTGTGATCAGCGTCAAACGAAAAGACGGAGTCGCACCAGTGTTTTTCATTCCATTATAAAATAGTAATAATTATCCTCAAGCGGCGTTCGCCGATTCGCTCTCATACTTTTCTTGTGCCCTTTTTCTGTAGTGGGACAGTCTGGTGTTTTCAATACTTACTGTGCATTTTAACAGTAGTTATAATAAATACGTCAAGCAACATTCTCACATTCGGATTGGGTTTTGACCCCAGACCATTACTCTGAAGTTCAATGGCGACCTATTTGGCGAGAGAATGACATTTTATGGGTTAAAATCTTGCCTGGCAAGACATTTTCCGGGGAGAATAAACCACGTGTACAGTGGGCGTCAATGCCGCTGACCCGTCTGCGGCCTCGAAAAGAACGCGGCGCGACCGCGCCGCTCGAGCGAAAATCCTCTCCGGGACATCAAATTATGGGGTTTTCTTGAGAATCAGTTAGTTTTCTTATTAGTTATCATCAAATGTGATGAACGACTATCAAGAAAACCCAGATACGCCACTCCGGCGACGATTCCAGTGTGAGCGGTGCGGTCGTGCCGCGTGCTTTTCGAGGCCGCAGACGGGTCACCGCCATCGACGCCCACTGTATGTTTGGTGATACAAAGGGCGAGAGAATATGTTAGCGACACACTTTCCGGGTGTTTGGCAAGACAAATGGCGGGAGACTATGTTGGCGACCCATTTCCCGGGGACAAGCATATACGGCGCTTCGGGTCTCGAGTGGATGTGTCGGTCCAGTTATCCAAGATAAGCCACTATATCACAGTTGGAGGACAGATTTTGTTGCGGCGGCCACGTCGCGGCGTGGCCTTGGGGCGCGGCAGCCGTGACTTTCCTCGCGTTTAGTGTTTATCGTATTCGAATGAAGTTTCATCGCGGATTTCATCTCTCACTCCACTTCATCACTTGTTTCAGGTGCACAAATTGATGTTCTGAACAGTGTGCTTGTCGTCGTTCATGATTGTTTTTGCTGAAGACTTTTTCAACGTGCACTATTTCTGTGATGATTGCGCATTGAGCGCGGAGTAGAGGTAAGTTGTCTCACTAAGTCTGTTCCTTTACATTTGATTACGAATCAGTGTGTTGTTTTAGTGCACAAACTGCTATTCCCAACTGTTTGCCATTCGTATACGTGCTTCTTCTCGCTGATGACTCGATCAACGTGCATTTTTTTCTGTGGTGATTGCGCCCTGAATGCGTAAAGGTCTGTTCTTAATTCAGACTTCAACGAATCAAGATTCAGTACAACTTTTTATGTTAAACACATGTTGTTTTAGGCCCACAAACTGTTATTCTGAATTGTTTGCAAGTCGTCGCCATTCTATTTGCTGAGACGTGCAATTTGTCCGTGCTGATTGCGCCCTGAATGCGTACTGAAGGTCTGTTGTTAATTTAAGTCTGTGCCTCAATACTTGATTACGAATCAAGATTCAGTACAACTTTTTATGTTAAACACATGTTGTTTTAGGCCCACAAACTGTTATTCTGAATTGTTTGCCAGTCGTCGCCATTCCATTTGCTGAGACGTGCAATTTTTCCGTGCTGTCTACAGACTGAAAGCGTAATAAAGGTGAGTTCTAATACCGAGCTTGTACCTCCATAATCGATAGCGAATCAAAATGCGTATGATTATCAGCATCTTTAATAATGAATCAGTATGACACTTTGGTGTAAGTGATTACGATGATGGAAACCATACGTATTTTCAGTAATTTGCATAATCTTGGATCATTTCAAAACGGATATCACTTGTAGCTTTTAGAACTTCGCTACTCTGCAGCGTGGACCTCTCTATGATCACCGCCTTGCCCGTGATGATGCGCCTTACTTCAACTTGCTTAGACTCGCATCGTTTTGTCTTCAATGAACATAAATTTGCCAAATGTTCAGAAATGCCCATTTCGAAAATATACATTATCCTGGACTACAAATTTAGCGCGTACGATGAGCCACAGAACTACGACTGGTAGTGAGACTTTCCCTGTCAATAGTATGAACAGTTCACAGGCGTTTTCGACGATTCTTTGATGGAATGCACAGGAATTGGACATGAAAGCCAGTTTCAGCTACTCCATTGCGTCTTCCCTGCAAACATCGTCGCAGCAGATTGGTGATTTTTGAACAAAAACATAATATCCATTGCGTGTGGAAAATAAGAACAGTGATGGACCAGGAAATGCAGAGAAGTTGTTGATGTGTTTGAAACGGTTCCAATCTTCGATTACAGTTTGTAACAAATCACCCTCAGCTTCGTGGAGAGGGTTTAGTGCCGCCCTTTTCTCCAAAAAAATTGCCTGGAAATATTTTTGAGCAAACACAACGAGTAAGGTCATGCTTTTGATTAAGGATACTGTAAACCCACTTTATCACAGCTCTAATGAGATCTTCGCTGTGGTGTTTAAAGTCGCAAACTAAATGGCGGAAAGGTCCCAACAGCAATGTGGACAGGAAAACGCTGTGCTACTACAAATGAGTACAACTAGATTAAGTTAAACCAAGGTCGCACTGAGCACACGGTGATAGCAAAGATCTGAATCGTTAATCTCGTCCACAACCACAAACCTCACCCGCACACCTCTTTAGTTTTGCTCATATTCTTTGCTCTGCTACTCCACACTGACGCCAAGCATAATGTAAAATTATTCTGCACAGCGAACTTGGCAGCAGCTTTCAGGTAAACGCTGGTCTTCTTGTAAACCTTTGCGGCTGCGTATTCCAGCTCCACAATGGTAGAGCTGCTGTAAGAGAACACCAACACTACGCTGTTTCAACCACGAACCTCAGTTAACGCAACATTCACGCAACACTCCATTCACACTGCAACGTTTATTTCTTCTGGCAAAAAATTCAAAGGGGAAAACGGAAAGTACACGAAAAAAAAACGAACGGATACTGTTAGAAATATCTGATAAAACAAAACAGAGAAAGAGAATAGGAGCCAGAGTGAACGGAACAGGATGATGTCAGGTGGCGATTCGTCCCTTGAAGGCAGCACCCACGATAATTTTCATGTCAAAAATTCTGAAAGTTCTGGGATCTGAAGGATAGTCCCAGTAGTTCTACGCAAGTTGCACCACCAAGGGCAGCCACATTCCCGAGATATAACACGTTGAACATGGGATCCGGGGATCCCCAGGCGGGAGTTGTAGCGAAGTGCGAATCAGCTGTTTTCTGCCCCAATCTGTCACTTTTCCAGAAATAACGGGTGTTTCTAATGCTCATTATGAAAAGTTCCCCACTGTGGTAATCTGCTTCCCTCAATTTAAGTCCTCTTAATTGTTATTCGACCATATCATCCCTTGTTTTACTCAGAATGGTCAAATTTTCACGTATGGTATGAATTTCAGTTTTTTTCTTTGGCTCTCTACACTTAACCGTAATTTTTCTTTCTTTTCATGAGGGACGTTTCTGCAGTGAACAATCTAATTCGTTTTGAGTTCTGATTTTTGTTCTTCAGAGAAGCTGCAGAATTAGTCAAATATCCACTTGCGCTAGGAATTTGTCGACAACATAGGCAACGTCATCGACATTCTTGATCTACTCCATCCGCGTAACTTGGTCACCTGGCTACAAAGCAATGAATTAGAAATATCCGAAAACTTCTGGGACAAAAGAACACTTTATCTATGTTCCTTATAGCCAAATACCCAAGATCGCGTTGAAACCTGGGTAACGAATTTTTTCGTGGGTGCTGCCTTTAATAGGAACACTACTAATTGTGTGTATTATTCAGTTCATTTTGGCCGCCAGCTACAGAACCAATGATCAGTTATCTCTAACCTTAGCCAATCGACCGTATTCGCTTCTGCAAAAACGAGACTTTCGAAAACTTCACAACTTTCGAAATTCCCACCGCAGTAGGCATTATCACTTTATGGCACCATTGGCAATGCAATAAGATTCCAGTGTGAACAAGATAAGTAAAACAAATCAAAATAGAAAATCTGTAGCGTTTGCGCACCAAAACGTACTAAATAATGTTTAGAGCGAACCTGTGGAGCGGCCTGATCGAAAAATGAGTGGCGAAGAGTTCTTGTCCATACAGCGATAGGAGCATTACAAACAAAACCATCTGAAAAACAGAACATCACAAATCACAATCCTCTTATAAGCAGACTATAGTGGGACGATGGTGGAGAAAACTCTTTTGACAAAAACCAACCTTTTGAAGGTCACAGTTGCATCTATGTTCGGCGCTAAGCTCGATCTTCGTCTGTACACGGAATACAGCTAACTTATGGTCGATATTTTCGATAACGTAATCATCCATTTCTGCTACGACCTAAAAAGCTGCATCGAAAAAAAGTAACCTTTAGGAACATTCTCTAAGCAAGATTTTCTAAATCGAAGGTCTATGCATTCTTGAGATATGAGGTGCAAGATGTGTTTGAATATTTCAGCTGAATGAGTTGTAATTTGAAAAGAATGGGTGTATTAGCTGACAATAACTCTCCAACCAAAACACAAAACTGTTCTTAACAACGGCACGGATAGACTTACATTTCCGGCCAAATCCAAGAGAGCGCAATTATCTAAGTTTTGGATGGGGCATCGAGAAAATTAATGAAGGTTCTGTTTCTGTTGTGAGAACAGAAATCTGGCAGTCTAATGGTCCTCTCACTAAAATAAAACAATTCAAAAAACCAACTAGAATGAAGCTTTGAGAACAACAGATATGAAAGAGATTTTGAAACTATCGGAAACTTTCTAGAAACTGCAAAACAAGACATACGAGAAAATTATAACAACCTCACTCATTTTTCATCCGACGACCTCAAAAAAAACTTCACAAAGAGTGTAGTCGATGTCATGTACAGAGTTACGAAGTCAATTTCATGTAATCTCTGCAAACAGAAGAATAAATGAGAAATCGCACATCAATCACAAAAAATAAACTACGACTAATAGACGAAGACGATCATGTTGGAGAATTACCTTGCTAGAGCAGATGATCAATCATTGCTCCTTTCCTACAAATTATTCGGCAGAATGGATGTGATTGCAGGTTCAGTTTTTCAGGCTCGCTTTTGTTTGTGGTATTCAACCCATTAATAAGTGCGGGAGAGATAATCGTTTGTTTCGATGTTTTCCGAACATACTGGACACTGTCTGCTTTGGATGCACTCTCGATTGCAACCTGCTCGGAACACTTTGGACAGGAGATGCTGTGTCCACTCTTAGGCAAAGAGGGGTGTACCGTGCCTATATGTTTTTGCAGTCATTCCTCGCTTGAGCTGATAAAGGAGCATCCATCCACGGTGCATGCAATTGTCTCCTGCTTCTCTTCTGATAGGAACCGCGCTTCCTCTCTTCCCTCCTCGCCGTGCGCGCTACGAAGATAACTCAACAAATTGTAAATTCTTACCATTTTTCGCAGAATTTGCATTGAAGGACGAGGTCCCTTTTTTAGGCGCTCAAAAGTTTAAAAAAGTAGGAAGAAATGGAAAAGACGTTAAAAAAGAGACAGCGTTGGGAACCGACAGAAACCTCAAAATAGTCACACGTTCAAATTTGAGGAAAATTGATAAAAGCATCAACCTACCGCCCCAGGAGTCGCGAAAGTCCTCTAGAAGAAGTGAGTAACACGCAAAAACGAAGCCAATCAGAAGCCCTCTAATAAAAGCCGTCAACTACTAAAATTAGGGCATCAGTTAGGAATACCACGATGCGTAACTGAAATAGCTGACTTGGCAATACTTCAACTCCATCATAGAACTTTCTAAGGATCGTAACTATAGTCCTTCTCAAAAAGATAGACGGACTGCGCGTGCGGTTTCTTATCGTCGCGGCCGCAGAATCGCGGCGGGACCTAATCTAGCCTCTCACTTGGAGCATGCTCTCCGCATCCCTCGTTCAGGTCCCGCCGCGATGGTGCATCCGTCTCTTTTTGAGAAGGACTGTATGTAACTGGATACAGTACGAACAGCGTGTTGTGAAAACCCACCTTCACTTGAACAGAACCTGCGCTTACGGATTTAATTGTTAACGAATTATTCGAAGCCAAAGTATAGATTGCGAAGATAAGACACAAGAACAAATATTAAAACCTGAAAAGCGATGAATCTAATTGTAGAACTGATAATTAGAGCTAAACATACTATAAAATAGAAGTGAAGGCATTCGTAACCAAATATTAAAAAAACAGACTTAGTTTAAAAACTCACCCTTCGTACGCGCTCAGTGAGCAACCTGCGCGGAAAAATCGCACATTGATTAACTCGTCAACAACCACAACAACGCAGGATGACAGACAAACAATTTAGAACACCACTAAATGAGCGCATGTCCAAAAGAAGAACTCATGCTTAATGCTGATTCGTAATCAAATATAAAGGAACAGACTTAGTGAAACAACTTACCTCTGAGTAAAACAACTTACCTCTACTTCGCGCTCAGTGAGCAATCATCACAGAAATAGTGCACGTTGAAAAAGTCTTCAGCAAAAACAATCATGAACGACGACAAGCACACTATTCAGAACATCAATTTCTGCACCTGAAACAAGTGATGAAGGGGAGTGAAAGATGAAATCCGCGATAAAACTTCATTCGAATACGATAAACCCTAAACGCGAGGAAAGTCACGGCTGCCGCGCCGGAAGGCCACGCCGAGACGCGGCCACCGCAACAAAATCTGTCCACCAACTGTGATGTAGTGGTTTATTTATCCAAGTTTGAGGTACGCTTTGCAAAGTGGTGGCGTACAGTGAACTGGATTTTCCACCTGCAACCGACCCAGGCCCAGAATTTCAGTCGAGGACCCCCGGCGGTCAACGCCGCAAAGCAGTCGAGTGGTATCCTTGACGACATCCAGAGGCATCGTGCCGCTAGGCACGACGTTGATGGACAGTGGCGATATCCATCGCCTCGATGGATGTAGCCGGCCCAATTACCTAGGTACAAAATACATTTTGGGTCTGATCCACTTGTGGTGAAACGCCAATTACAGTGGAAAAGCAGAACATTTACATGTCGATGCAATTGGCAAGACTTGTAAGGACATGCATTTGGTGGCGACCCATTTGGCAAGGTTAGTATGGCGACTCATTGGGTAAGGTTTGCATAACGACCCAATTGGCAAGTTTAGTATGGCGACCCATTTGGTAAGGGGTCGCCATACTAAACTTGCCAAATGGGAGGTTTGCATGGCGACCCACTTAACAAGCTTTGTATGACGACCCATTTGACGGGACATCTTGTTTGGCGGAGTTCGTTTGCCTGGCTTGTTGGCAAACCCGTTTGCTAGGTCGCCAAACAAACCTCACCAAATAGGCAGCCATTCGACTCCAGAGTACTGGAATATCGGGAAGTGTTGCGATCTCAATAAGGCAAAGACTAACGCGCTCCAATTCACCACTACATATTGGCTGCGTAGCTGCGTATTAACACGTTCGCGACACACGCGCTTTTGCGTACGTGGGACCCGTGCTCGACCGGTCGAGCACGTGGTCCCACGCGGTAGCAATTTTTATCTTCCCATAGAAAAGCGAGATTTATTGCATGGGGGTTGTCCTTTCTTTCGTTGTTCCTGAAGGTCCCTTCTATTTCCGTTGTCCAGTGATTTGTCGTTCTTAGAACTTTCTAAAAGTTTATTGTTCTTCTAGCTGTTCTGGTTCGAAAAATCTAATGAGAAAGTTAGAGGGAGGGTCTGCTTTGCCCACTGCGTGTGCAATATCTGTAACTACGCTGCTACAAAGTAATTGACTAAATGTTTCATTTCGCAAAGATATGACACAAAATAGAGAGTGCACGACCACTCGTGCACGTGGTCGCGAACGTGTTAAAGGTAAGTTTTTCCTGACTTTTTTACCAATTTTTTTGGAGTCGTTCATTTTTTTCAGTTGTTTTATCTTTTTAAACTATTTTTATATTCTATCCTTCTTGGTCGGGCCTCCTCTCTTCTGAGGAGCCCCAAGGAGCACTGACTAAAAGTGGCTCGTCTAGATAGAGGAGAAACGAACCACTTGTTTCAACTCTCCTTTTGTGACTGTTTCCAGAGTTTTTTTACTAGCCAGCAAGACTCATATTTTTCACTATTTTTCAGCATCTCATGAGCCACACCGAACTTTTCAGAGCGAAATTTGGTAGACCCAAAGTACACTTGATTCCGAGTCCTGTGGTAACCTGTTTTTTCTTATGTTCACCGTGTAGTCCGTACCTCTAAACTTGGTAGAGTGTCTTCATATCTGTAGGAGATGGCATATTTTGTGACCAACTAAACATTTCTACGTCTGGCGTTAGTGATATCACCTTCCGTCACTCACATTGCTTTGGGTGCTTGGCATTCTCTCTATGCTGGACTTCACCATTTATCTCGTAGCGCTGCGTCTATTTTCCAGCAGTTGAATCCACACGCGATTCTTGAGTGACCATGCTGTACGTGTTCAAACTCAAACATTTTGCAGCGGAATGAGCCCATAATCTAGTGAATGGATTTGGCTCGGACTCTCCTCGCGAAAGGACTGTAAAGTGCTGGTTCGCAAAATTCTTTTCTAGCAATTTTGACCTCGTAGATAAACCCGATCCTTGTCGATGGATGTCGTTGGATGATTGAGGACAGCGATAGATTCGAAACCAGATAGTGCCATCCGGACTTTGCACCTGGGGGTTCATTATGCTACAGTTGCAAAACATTTGGCTCCTCTTGGCATGATGGGAAAGATGGAATAGTGGATGCCACATAACCTGGTGTTTTCATTTCGTATCATTCGAATGGAAGCGAAACCTCGAGCAAGTAAGTACTGGATAGTTAGGCCCTCTCGTGGTCGTAGAGGTATGTTTAACAATCAGTTCTGCAAAACTTCTAATCGAATTTCTAAAGCGTTCTTCAACTCATCCTTCGCGCGCAGCTAGATGGTTGAACGCTTTACATAACTCTATCACCTCGGCAAAATACTGCCGTTTTTCATAGAAAATTGTCCGAAATCGATGTTTTGCTTCGGGTTCTTTGTGGATGTTTAGTTTTGGGTTCTTTCTCAGTCCAACCAACCGCTTGTTCGATTTCGCACTCCGTTCCCTACCAATTTAGCCGTCTTTCTCGTCATGCTTCGATGTTGCTAACGCAGCGTTGTCGTTTTTAACCAGTCATCTATATCACCATATCTTCATATATTACCATAGTGGTCGGAGAGTTGCAGTTTTCCTTGAGTAGAGATTGCATTGCGATAGGAACCTACTATAAGCGATAACTACTTATCCTCCTCTGATAATCTACTTCTTTGATCTCATTTGAATCATTTCTGCTACGATCAAGTAATTCTCCATCGAGTAATACTCTCATGACATTAACGCTGCTTTAGTCTAATTTCAGTACTCTTGTTAGCTTCGCCATCTTGTTTTTTTTTTTGAACATGAGAAAGCGTACTATAATTATGGATTCCATTGTGTTAGGGCGTTTTCACGTGTATGTGTGTTAGTTGAAGGTACTGTTTTTTAGTTGTACTATGTTCTTCTTCGTTTCAGA
This sequence comes from Ancylostoma ceylanicum, assembly GCA_000688135.1. Taxonomy (NCBI): domain Eukaryota; kingdom Metazoa; phylum Nematoda; class Chromadorea; order Rhabditida; family Ancylostomatidae; genus Ancylostoma; species Ancylostoma ceylanicum. The sequence goes on from JARK01000008.1 coordinate 13,108, forward strand.
TGAGCTTAAAACGCGCGAGTATCGATGAGAATGCGGGTGCCCAGGTTGCACCGAAGAAAAAGTCCGTGCCGTTGTTGTTATTGTTGTATTGTCCTCCGTTGTTGCAGTTCGAACCGGAGACATGACACAATGAACTACTGAAATATCCGCGTTGAGAGGAGAGCCTCGCACGGAGCGGCAAATAGAGGAAAAAATTGGGAACGAAATAAAGCGCGCACAGCGCTCCTTTAGGACGGAGGTAGTCGACATATGTATATCTAGACTTGGCTATCTCGATAACTGCTACCTTTATAATAAGAAGTTCACTGAAACCGGTGTGGAACCAGAGCTAGCTTTGCCCTATTTGCCATCATAATCGGAGCCGCTAGCCGAAGCGATATCGGATAGCCATCTTGAAGACGGAGTCATTGGCATCGGCGTTTTCTTGGTTACTATTCCCTCATATCGTTCAGAAATGTTTGCTTTCCAGATTGGGACTCAATAACTCCTATAAAAAAGGATGTCGTTGACCGCGAACCTGACGGAGGGAACAGAGGTGAAGAGGGTGCAGCTGGAGGAGATGGTACCAGCGACGCTGCGTTGCGAAGACCTCGCACCAGAGTTAGAACAGTATGTTTGTTGTATTCGTAATGAGCTGTAGCTGAGTTTGGGCAGGTTCTTGTTCTATTCTTGGATTACTGAGGCTCTATTCGACAAGTTTTCTCGTGAGCTTCCATTTTCTCGAACTTTTTAAACTATCATTCAGTTTTCTGAATGCTAAGACCTGAAGAAGGCATCAATGCCGAAAACTCACGAGAACAAAACCATCGAGTAGAGTCTCAGTAATCCAGGAATAGAGGAGATCAAATGAGGCTCTGAGACAGGAGCACTTTTGATTTCGAATTCTCCTTTTCTAGAAAGCCACTCCTCGACATCATCAGAAGAACGAATGGAGTCACCTCAAAAAGAACAGTGGAAAAAAATCAGCGGCATTGAAGAATCAATAAAACAGAAACAAGAAGCAACACTTGCCGGTGAACTGAATGAACTGTGAATCGAGAAGGCGCTAGCCGAGATAAACAAGCTGCAGGATATCGGCACAAATTTGTACACTCTGAACACCGGGTATGATTATGTGCCGTTGTAGAGTTGACGTTTTTAAACTTCAAAGCTTGTTATTTGAAACTGATTGCTCATTCTCTAAGTGTCATGCCTTAGAAGCATTGTTTACTTGTTTCCTAGTTATTTCGCTTCGTTTGTGATTTTTTTGAGGAGAATACCGATAGATGCTCTTCAAGCTTCTACTGAGTTCCCTGCTTCGTTGTTCCAGCAGCGATCCCACTTGCAATCCCAGTGTGTCCATCATTTATTGCGTGCAAATTTTTTCACCGAAATTGTATTTAGTAGTAGGGAACATGAACTAGTGCAATAAATAGAGGAAGTGTTCAAAGATACCCTGTGCTGGTCTTCATGTCTTACGTCCGCTCACTTGAAAAGAAAAGAAAAATTTTGCGTGGTTCTACTTCGCTATGCTCACTAATCGAAGAACCGAATCTGTTAAAGGCAGCATCCGCGGAAATTCTTCCGTTGGAGATTTCCCCCAACTTGGGGGTTTTTCGGGACGGTAAATTCATCGGCAGGGATGAAACTGCGTGAAAGGATCGAGAAATGCAAGAACCATGTGTCGAAGATGCGGACGAGTGCTCCGCCGTGGGGTGTGCCTGCGTCCTGCCACAAAACCCTGCGAATGGTACGTATTGCATGCGCCCACTGCGCCAGACCACCCACAGCGATAGCGTTAACTGGCGTGTCGGGCAGTTGAAAGGCCGGCGTGGCCGCGACAGCTGTTCTTGTTTCTCATGTTTCTCTACAGGAAGGTCGTCATTCTTTGCGTTCTTTTCACATTTGGGATGTGCTCACTCTCTAGTTTACCACCCACACCTCAGCCACGAGTCGAGCATTTCGGCTGGTGCTGCCCTTAAGTCGAGACCCGCCTGACGGTTCCACATGGATTCATCTTCGTTATAGTTGCTATGTGATGATTTTGGTAAGCTGAAAAGGATAACTCTCGTCGATCTAGGCCAATGGCATGCTTCACAGCAACGCTGTCGTTGCGGCGGTTCACAATCAACAGTTCTCGTGCAGCTGCTCATACGGCCTTAGGGTAAGGATTTGACGAACACGCATCGTACTGAGTTTCCTCATGGAAGACGACATCCTTGAAAAGTATCCGTTTAGATTAAGAGAAAATACCTGTGACGGAATCAGAAAATGATATTAATTTTAGAGACTTCCGCATCCTCAAGGCATCCAAATTCTGTGGATAAAAGGTAAGGCGATATGTCAGCTAAAGGGCGTCAAATCGTTTGACAAAACAAAAAGCATAAAAAGCAATAATTTCTTGTTGATGATCAGTTGAGGTGGAGAAATATTCGATCTCACTCTCATTCTAGATATAATAGGTGGAATGTCAATTAATATATGTAACTGAAATCGTCAGGAACAGGGTCCAGATCTGGTTTCAAATCTTGCTCCTCATCCAATTCCACATCATCTTTTTCTTCGCTGTCAGAATCTTCTGATTCACTGTCCTCAATACGTCCATAACGCGTAGTTTCCTTATGGGTCCACGACTTTGAAGTCCTAAAAATAATAATAAATTGTTTGATTCAATCGCAAAGATGGGAAAGAAATCTAAGTTGACGTCTAATCACTACCTGGCTGAGCTTTTAGTCGACGATGCTTCGATTATCAGAAGTAGTTTGCCTTTTCACAGAGCAGGCGACCTCGTCGCTGATCTCCATATTTCAATAGATGATTCCTGCCATGGACTATTACCGTATGATTTATAGGGCTTCAGTATTTCAAAAAAACCTGAAAAGGCGTTCGCAGTCGATACTGGTTGCTGGAGCGTGTAGATATGAAGGAACGATTTTTGCTAAGTGCTGGAACTCCTCCTTATGTGTTCGCCAGCATATAACAGGATCTGGGTCGAAACTTGGAGGAGCTCGCTCCAGATACGGCGTACCGTTGAATTTCAATCTGTAAAGTTATGAACTTTAGAAGCGGCATCTTCTCGAAGCGAACTACTCGCCTCTATTCCACGCTCTACTGTATTTTCCGATGATGTGCTTTCTTCAGATTCCTGATTTTGTCAGGATTTCCCACACCGGGGCTCTGGCGGAAACTTTCGGCTGGTTCTTCGTTCGGTGTCACTGGCTTATGTTGCGATGAGACTAATTAATCCATAGTAATATCCTGATGTTAACATGTTCGTGACCACGTGCATGACCGGTCGTGTACCACCCACTCAGTGTCATATCTTTGTGAAATGTCCGCAGTTTGCTGATTTCTTTGTGGTAGCGTAGTAACAAAAAATCTAGAGGTTTACACACGCAGTGAGCGAAGAAGGTCTTTTCTCAAATTCCTTCGTTGGATTTTTCGTTCTAGAACAGCTAGAAGCAATGAACTCTAAGAAAATACTAACAGCGACAAACCAGTAGCCAACAGGAAAGGAAGGAACCTTCGAAAAACTACGAAAGAAAGAACAACTCTTCTCAGAATACCTTGCTTGCTATATGAGAACGAAAAGTTGCTACCGCATGGGACCACGTGCTCGACCGGTTGAGCACAAGTCCCAGGTACGTGAAAGCCGTGTGTCACGAACGTGTTAATAAGTGGAGGAAGGAAGGCCTAAACAAACAAAGTTCACTTCTATCGAAAGCTACGTTCAGGACAATTGCCTTCCACTCATATTGTGTCCAAAAAGGCTGTGCATGGATCACACAAAGCAGCAGCTTGAAGATTTTCGTTTCTTATCCATGACGAGAACTAATGTTTTGTTTGTCGAAGAAGCTCTTCAGCAAAATCTTTCACCTCGCTCTCCACAGATTCGAGACCTCCAAAACTACAAAGATTCCAAGATTACGAGGAATATCCCACCCAATTGTAGGCATAATAACTAGTTTGCCTTCCGGTTGCGCTCGCCAGGATTCTAGCCACTCCAGCGCATACAGACACACATGGATTTTGGTAGCACACATCTATGAGATGGACTAACTTGAAAGTCTTGTCTTGAAAGAGTGAAGATAGAGAAACTGATAAGATCAACCAATAAGCCGGCAGTATCCTGCAAAACAATCGCATATGCGTGTTCAGCGCACCCAAGAACCCTGATTAGGACGTTCTCACTCGTCTATGTTGTGAATGTGAAAAACAACAATTTCAATAAATCTATGACTTCGTGCAATACGGTTGTCATATTCGTGTTCAGCGCATTGGAAAACCTAGTAGGCATGTTTTCTCCCTGTCGCCTAAAAATCAATAAGGTCGATAAGCAAATAGATAATCACCAGCAAAAGTTGCCTATAGCCTCCGTCGGTCCATGGCTGACTTCCATGCAAATTTGGTGCAGGTCGGTCAATCCTCTGCGGTACAAATGCTGAAAATGATGAATGTTCACTTGTTTGCTCATGGTGAAATACGGTTCGAGCAAACGTGTGATTTCCTTGAGCGCATATACCTCTCCTCGGTCGAATGGTGGGTATTTAAGATTCTCCATAAGTCTCTCAAATGCTGGCATCTGTAGAAAAAAGTAAAAATATGTAAAGGAATAGGATTCTCTGTAATGAAAAACACTACCTTGTGAACGTGGACGACCACTGTGTTAGCCACTCCAACGATGGAATCACGGTTGGAAGATTTTTTTCAAACACCTAGTAGCACTGATTAGTAGCTTTCATGGAGACGTTTGCATTAGCTATCTTACCTCATATAACAGAGCTTTGCCTCGTTATTCTTGTTGAGTCTTGTGACAATGCGCTTCACTCTTCCGAGATTAGCAACCATCGAAGTTTCTAGAGACTTCTCCACAATCAGACTGATGACGTGAGCACAACAGTGCACACTGCAAAGTTCAACGAATGAAGATATCTTTGATTCATTGAAAGAATCTTGAATATCTCACTATTTCACACCCAAGTTTTCAGCAACTAATGGCATTACCGATGCACTATCTGCTGTGAGAAATGAAAGCTTTGTCTCAGGTATCACAATACGTGAGAGACTGCTGCGTAGTTTTGTCGTTATCACAGATACCGTGCGTTTTTATAAGCAACAAGATAGAACTGTGAGAGTTCTGTGTTATATATAGTGGCGGGGAATTAGCCTTAGGTTGCAGGATACTATTCCACGCCCACCACAATGCATCATCATCGCAGCACGGCGCAGCCAACGCTAGGCACTCTCCTATGCAAGGATGATTGACTGCCACTGCCTAAATTACTTACGTGCTTCCAGCAAATGTGACACAATCAAACAAAACCTTTATGCAATCCTCGAACATCCCATTCAACATATGACTGGTAACTGTTAGCAGGCAAGAATTAGAATTCTTAGATATCCATGTATCCATTGTAATAGCCACTTCTCCATCGTGCGCAAAGCAGTTCCGACGGTTGCCGTCAATTTCGTTAACGTCACTCCTCATGCGTTGGATTCAGTGCTGATACAAAGTCACGGAGGCATTTCAGAGTAGTAAATGATAGCGATGGTGACGCGATAGCAATCAAATGCGCCAACCGTCGGTCCAGCATTTTTCTGCGCACTGGAAATCCTCCTTTCGAATGTCTCTTCCAAAGTGGTTTGAGCGGTGTTTTCATGAGATCCATTGCGTTAACTAGATTCTTGCTTCAATTCTCCTAGGTGTTTTTTCCTTATGTATTGTAATGAATTTGTTGTCGATTTTGACTTGGGTATCTTGTATGCCTCCGAACAGATAATGCAAACCGCCACTTTAGGCCATTCATATTCAATACGCCTCAAAAATACTCCATACTGCACTCATTTCCCAAGCCTGAAATACCTCGGAACAAACCCTCCCGTTGCAGCAGCTATACTAGAATAGAAGCACAATAGTTCCTGTCGCTGCGCCCACTCCGACGTTGGTTTTTGTACGCATCCATTTGGTTGCCGGAGGGAGCGACGACAGCGCAATCGATGTGGGTCTCGTTTTTCGATATGTATTAAAACCAGTGTCACCATCATTGCAGCGACAAAAACGCACCAAGGAGGGCAGCAGCAGGGTTCAATTTTCCTAACCATGAAACGGTAGAATACTGCATACAGAAGCAAAGTTGAAGTTACGCGATATGAGGTGTAACTGTCTTGAAAATGACGTGGCAGTATCTGGAAAACGTGCGTCTGCGATACTGGCAGGTGAAGGCCCTGTATGGACGAATTTGAACCACGAATTGATTTGAATTTGTTCATAGACAGCAAATGGCTCTTATCAAACAGGGTGCTGCTTAAGTTCTCAAACAAAGGTTCCCTACCCCTTTACCGGACATGTTAACACATTTGAAACTTTATACGTTCACACTCGCCTTCTACGGACAAATTTACATAGCATACTTTATTTTTCATGTTAAATTTTACCTACCAGTCCAAATATGAGCTTCAAAGAAAAACGTTGTAGTGTCATCACTTTGCATCGCGAGAGTGTACAATTCCTGAAGTCCTAGAGCAGCTTCAGATGCCTTGCTCTACTGTGCATGACGCCTTCAAACACCTCAAGCAGCTCGGAGATGATGAGGAACAGGTCTACCAGTTTTTGAAGCAAGAATTCGGGCACGACTGATAATAGGGACGCGAATCCTCTGAAATTCTCAAAGATCAGTGAATGAGTTGTCGTCAGAACTTTAAAAAAATTCAAATTAAACCGGCTGCAGAAAGTAAGGATCATGTGCTATTTGGCCGCAGCGGAAAGTCATCGTTAGATCCTATCTACCGGCGAGAAAATTTTTACGCTCGATCCACAGAAACACCATTGCAACGACTATTTTCTACTTTCACAGGAATCTGAAACATCTAGAAACGTCTACACAGTAGCCCATCGTCATTTCCCTACTTCTGTGATTGAATGGGCCGGTGCGGTATATAATATTCTGCCCGTATAACAGTCTGCCCGGCAGGAGAAACTCCTACCGATGAAGCATCACGCATGCGGAACTCCACCTACTGAAATCCGTTTTTCAATATAATTACGTGACTGAGTTGCATAACACAAAAAAAAGAAAAGAAAAATTGAAATCGCCTTTTGAGAAAAATAAAAGGATAGCATTACTGACAACAAGGGTTAGGAGTGATTCTTCTGGGAAAACTACAAAAATGCGAGAAAAATGATAAAGCGCTGCATCTATATGCGGAGTTCCACGTGATTACTTCTTTGTCGGTGAAAATTTTCGACGATAAGATAGGTTTCGCAAGCGTACAGTGTGTCTGTGCGAAAAATTGGGCATAATGAGCAGATTTTTATACGAGCGGAATATTATCTACGACACTGGAATCTGCGCGAAAGACAAGACCCGTTGGTTTTCATCGAAAAAGAAATCAACATTACGGCGAAATTTCACCAAGATGAAATACTCAGAAGGAGATGTGTATCATCGTGAAGGAAAGGCAGCGTATGTGATTCGCTCTCATTGAATTTGCAGCCCAAGGCTATGAATGGTTCAGGCATTTTATAACTCACGGATGGGTGTATATTGTGATTTATTCGATTTAATAAATCTTCATTCTGATTTATTCGATTTAATAAATCTTCATTCTGATTTATTCAATTTAATAAATCTTCATTCTGATTTATTCGATTTAATAAATCTTCATTCAACTGAGCTTGCTAATCGCAATCAAAATGCCCTATCAGAGACATATTTTGCCATCTACCTGCAGTAACGCTACGCCTCAACAGTCGTTACTCTGACGTTGTTGTAACGACTTTCGAACCTTAACAGCATATTTTCCACATTTTTACTGAAATATTCGGTAATATGATGTCTTTATGTACTCACGTCTGCATTACCGTTGCAAACTCCGGTCGGCGCTACATCGCACAGTGCCCTACCGTCTTCGATTGATGCAAATGCTAAACAAAATGTTGCAAAAATTGAAAATATTCCCATATTCTCATAATAAGCACTATTTCTACTGCGTTGAGAGTGGCTCTGGCCTCCATTTGCAAATCGTGCAGGGTACCGATAGGAGTGTCTAGAGCTGGCCGGTCTTCTGGTATCCACACTCCCAACTTCCTATAATGTTTCTTTTGAGGCTCTTGAAGGGTATCGTGATAACGCAACCTAGCAAATCGGTGAAATGCCTCTGCCATCATTCATGCATTCGTTGTTCGTATATCCGCTATTTCCGACTTGTTCAATAGGTCCGCACACACTCCCTTGTACCACGTGTTCCCTAGGTATTTTCAGAATTCAGAGCATTTTCCAAAAGCTAGGTGATTCCGTGGAACAGGCGGCACTTTCAAAGCTTGAACCCCACTGATTTCTGCGCCTGTTCCACGCCAGAGAAAAATGATATGAACAGCTCTGAAGTGCGGATTCCCGGTACACTTAGCGAGCGGCGGTGATTGCAGCTTTTCCGTAGTCTAGTACTACACGAAGATCCGCCAGATTCATGCGGCACCAAACTAGATGGTCTTTCAAGTGGCTCAGCACGATCTCTTACGCATTATGAGTCTTTTTTCCCATAATCGCGTAAACGAGAGGCAAATCAACCCCTCCCTCAGTGAAACGGCGCGCAAACCACCAAAAACACAAGAAACAATGTCAACAGAGACGTGGAGGATGACGGAAATCTCAACAACATCCCAAAATCTAGAAGAGATCGAAAAAAATCCTAGATTTGCTTGAAAATCACGTTTCTGCGTCGATTGCGTAGCAAGTAGCGTATTTGTCAAATTGAGCGTGGCGAGGTACGAGTTCAAACAAGCGTGGGCGTGTCGTGCGGCAAGCACGCGCCAATCACAGCCGCCTCGTTATGCCCCCTTTTCCCTCACGATGATACACACCCCTGAGAAGGTAGTGGCTGCTTGGGTTGCTCTATCTCCAAAGTGAACTTTTCACTATCAGCGGTGGTTTGCTGGAGCCCAGTACTTCCGTCTTACCCGATCTCGAGCTTTCACTGCACCGAACGTCTAAACGATGATGCAGTTGTCGCAGCTTGCTGGAAGCTGAAAAAAGCACTAATGAAGTTGTTATGCTGTAGAAAAGGCACGAGTGTGCAGGCATGAAACTCCAGATTTGCACCCATCTAGACATGTGCAAGGTTCTTGGAAAAAGCAGACTCCACATCGCTCACAATGGGAGTTTATTTGCAGGTTATGGATTCATCTGAATGTAAGTGCATTACATGTTATTTCTTCCCTTATTACTGTAATCGCAGTGATCAATCGCAATGGTCACCATGTATGTCACACTCTATCGTGACTTCGAAATGACCTTCTTTCCCAGTTTTCCTGCGGTCGTGTGTGATCGCAATGGTCACCATGTATGTCACACTCTATCGTGACTTCGAAATGACCTTCTTTCCCAGTTTTCCTGCGGTCGTGTGATGGCAGCCTGAATAAGATCGTTGGCTTGATCAAAAACTCGGACACAACTAGGTGTAGTTGTACTTGCATATTTTTATAATAAGTAAGCACTCGCTTGTGACGTTTTATGTTTCCTCTTGACAACTTGACATATCCAACCCGCCTCGAACACACTGGAAGGAAAGATTGGGGAACAATGCGAACACGAATAAATCGGATTGCTTTCATACCGCTGATATAAGCTACAGGTCTCGGTCGTGAAAATGCTCAAGTAGAACGTACACTACTGAATCTAGCCTGTTGTTTTGCTTGCTACGTAGAAGGATTTCCTTCAATTTGTTGTGCCGCGACTCTGCTTGGTCAGATGTATTGGAAAAAAGCGTCCTTCCGGTATCATAAAAGGTAACGTAGCTCAAGCATCTGTTTGGCTGAAATCGACACTAGCCAGCTTATGTACGCGGATAAATTCCTTCCAAACTTCTTTTCATCCTTCTCCAGAATTAGTGAGTAGGAGAGGCGATTGGCAGTGGGGACGTGGCTTTTCTGTAAAAGCGGGTCATGCGGATAACAATGCTTTCACTTTGAACTGTGAATTTACCTCCAAGAATTCCTTGTGTTTGCTTTCGAAAGTGTGGTCGTTGTGGAATATACACAACACCTTCGCGGCCCTGCTCATAGGATACACTGCTCTGAAGGCATTGTAGAAGACGTAGGTGTGGTCCGTCATTACGTCGAGGTGGTCGAAGTCAGAAACACACTCCTAACGAATTAACCAACTTAAAAGTCTTTCTATAGCAAATTTACAGAAAAAAGAACCATATCTGAAAGATACCTCCACCAATTCAAACAGAACGCGTACCTCTACTGCGCTCATGCGGATTGACAGCAAGTAGGCACAGAGGAAACCATAGGTAGGTACTTCCTCCTGTTCGCAGTTATAAGAGCTAAACTAGTGAAGATTCAAAGAGCTGACTTAAACACGTTGATTTAAATAACCAACCCAAAATGAACCCGTCTCCGCTAAGGTCGTCGGTTACCACTAGCCTGACGGCAGCAATATGTAATGTAATGCAATGATTTATTATCGGTCAAACGAGAAACATATGGTAACGTGAGAATGAAGATGCCCAATATGGCAGATATCCTCGCGGTTCTGTATCAATGCTTTCAGAGATGCACGGTCGTTTTCACAGCTTCTGCCGTCAACCCAGCCATGATGCGCACCAATTTTGCTAAAAAGTAAGTGGGTGGTCTGGCGCAGCGGACGCGTGCAATGTGTATCATTGACAGGGTTTCGTGGCGGGACTCACGCACACCCCATGGGGAGCACTCGTCCGCGCCTTCGACACATGGTAAAGGGCGCATTCATTTCTTGCATTTCTCGCTTCTTTCACGCAGTTTTATCCCTCCCTATGAGTTTACCGTCCGCGAAAACCCCTAAATTCGAGAAAATCTCCAACGCAAGGATTTCCGCAGGTGCTGCCTTTAAAGTCACCAAGCCAAAGCGCCGCTTCGCGGCGCTTTGACTCGGACCTGTGTGCCACGTTACCTCTCGGCCAACCAAGCCCAGGGAAAAACTGAAACCCCGAGCCAAAGCGCCGCGAAGCGGCGCTTTGACTCGGACCTGTGTGACACGTTACCTCCTATCTCCTTCGAAAGGGATTCTGTGGCGTTCTCCTATCGCTGGAAACAAGTGTGGTAGTAGTTCCGGACAATGTCAGATCATGGGCCCTCTGTGGGCTACCAGACCGTAGGTCACACTATTGACGCTGTCGTTGCTATTGTTCGAGATCCCGTAGTTGTTGCAACGATAGACGACTATCCGGGTAGTGTACTCTATCGTTTTTTCTTAGGAGAACTTACTTTCATGAGGTGCTCTAGAGTGCGGTGCTAACCAATAATGTGGCACTCTTTTCACGAGGAACTATCGATTTTATTGATATCAATTTTTCGCAGGATTGACATACCAATCATACCTCTCTGGAAGCTTACATAGGGGGTTTTCGAATGTTCTGATCACTAGCATAATAACCGCTTTGCCAGCTATGGGTTTTACCGGAGTTTGCCCAGTTTTATTGATCTTCTCTTGCAAAATGCTTTTGATATTCACATCAGCACCTCCAAAAACCTTTTCATGCGAATCTTCAGAAGGATGTGAAAGAAGAGCGAAGCTCAAAAAATTCGAAAAATCAACAAAAAATGTTCGCTAGTTGAGTTATAGTTCGGTGTTGAAGTACAATGGTGGCACAACATGAACTAAGAGAATAAATGCAGAATGTTTTCACGAAATAATTGCTGGAAGGCAAAAGCTGTAAAGGAAAGCATACGCACAAATTCATCATACAGTTTGTTTTATCGAGCACAACAGTTGGTCGGCCAGTACATCAGCTCTCTGAGCACCAACACTGTTTTGACCGCAAATCTGCGTTTTCATTCTCAAAACCACCTCACTGGATGCATAGAAGTGTTCTTGTAATCCTTTTTGAAAAGATAGACGGATTGTGCGTGCGGTTTCATATCGTCGCAGCCGCGGCGGGACCTACACCTATGTACTCGATCCTTTCACTTGGAGCGTGCTCTCTCCGCTTCCCTCGTCCAGGTCCGGGCACGATTCTGCAGTCGCGGGATCGGTCTATCTTTTCGAGAAGAACTGCAGCCTAGGGAGTGAAGTTCTGCCTACAATTACGGTTGCAGCACGGTGACCTCTGCTGATTACTGTTTCGTTCTATCGGAGAACTGAGAAAGACGCTCCTGGTAGGAACTTAGTTAGGAAACCGCAAATTAGAGCAAATCACACCATATATGTACTTACAATTTGGAACCAGCTGATCAGCTCTTCCACGCTGCTGCCACAATGGCAGCGTATCAGACGCGCTAAGCTACCAGAGGATAAGTGGTCGCGCTTTATTCGGTAGTTTACAGTAGTACCTTTCTAAATGTTGAGGGAAACGTTGTTTCTCCGCTCAGTAGTGGAAGGAATAAAGTGAAATATCATCCGTGGAAATCGAGTGTTTGTTTCTCCGCTCAAACCATTAACTTAGATTGTATTACTACCATCCATTAAGGTAGTGTTACGATATGCGATAATCCAGTGGTTGTTCATCGTCTCGGTTTAATGAAAGAAGTACAGCCGAGAAGCCATTGCTTCTCTGACTGACATTGTTATGATCCTTCGTATGCACGCTCTGCGGAAATCCGGCTGGTCTTGCCGCCTTCTGAAGAGGAGCCGTGGCTTCTCCTCATTAATATTCTACTAGCGTACCTTTATATCCTCCTACCTCTCACTAGAATCCTACTACTCTAGTGTTTTAGTTTCATATGTTTTCATTCATAAACTTTGTTTGTTTGTCAATTTGTTCTTTTTGTTTCTTATTCTGGTTTTGTTTGTGCTAACACCTTTGTAACTATTACAAACACTTTGCCTTTCTGCGCATGCTAAATTGATGTGAGTGCAGGTAAGTTGAAATCTTCACGGCGAATTTCATTTGGTTTGCGGTGAGCCATTTGTTTCTGGCGATGAATTCTTTGTTGGTGTTTAATTGCTGATCATAACTAGATTTGTATCAAAAATTGATCGCCAAAAAAGGATAGCTTACACCACATAAACCAAATAAAAATTATTGTAAAGACGTTAGTTAAACTGCATCCACATCAACCTAGCATTCATGACACATGTTTTACAAAATCATCACCTTTCAAACATTATCAGCTTACAGCTACGATCCATGCCAACGCTATCGTGCTCCAATTTTCGAACAACCGATGTCGACGCTCTCGGTATTTCAATTCAACGAAGGAAAAGTGTTCAGTCATACAAAGGTGTTAGAGCGACCAAATCAGGATTAGTTATTGATGGCCGTAGTCCGATACGTATAGTACCGCTTCTGCTTCCCACCACTAAGTGGTTTGGAAGAGAAGTTGAGGATCAAACAACCCCGATGTCCGTGAAAGAATTTTGTATGATGAAGAACAGGGGTAGAGCTAAGGAGAAGGATGCGGGAGTGAGCACGTAAACAACCCCATTTCAATTTGAATATGCTCATGAAACTTCCTGATTTAAATGAATGGAGGACTTCACATGTGAGAAGAGTAGTAAGGTATAGAACTTGAAAGGGGTAAAAAACCATTGTAAAATGAATGTGTTGGCCACATTTGGCTGTCTCTTGAAACGTGGTCAAATGTGAGCACTCTGAGCGACCAGCCACTTGATGCCGAAATCACTTTTTCGTCCACATTCCTCGGACTTGGTCCCATTTGGCGACTTGATCATCGAAATGTCGTACAGAAATTCGGCCTAAGTTTGTTGTCTTTCTAGACTTTCGTATCTGCAGGCAAAATTATGAACAGAAACAATTTTATTGCAACAAAAATCATTTCAAAGAAAACAAAAATGCACAGAAGAAGTTCAGAATCCCTATGTACAACTTTATTCATTCTGTTTGAAAAACATTGACGACATGAGGGATCCGAGATCTGCAGTTCTTTGCTTGGACCTCAATTCGTTCACCGTTGACCTCGATTGACCCAGGAATGGAGCCGTCCAGCGGTTCGAGAGCAATGATTGCAACCCCGTCCTGAGCAACCGATCTGCCTTCTCCATCTTCTGGAACAATGGACTTGTGAAGGTTGTCTGGCTGTTTTCCCCTAGGACAATGTCGCAGAATAACGATTCTTTACTCCACTAAAGCACTAATACCCGTACTGAGTGAGTTCTGAATGAATGCACCCACTTTTCGAATTACCATCAGAGCCGATGATTGAAGTTGACAGCAGGTAAACCTGCTTAGCTCTATCAGCAACGGCAGACAGTAGAAAATGAACTCCATAAAGTATCATTTGCAGAAGAGTGATGATTGACAGCCCAAGGAAGAATCCAAATTGCCCTGAAAAACGAGATTAGTAAAATAAAGTCGAGAGGAACAGAAAATGAAATAAGATAAGCGAGCAAATCCCCCTCAAATATTATGAGAGTAGGGCAATTAATAAGACAAAATTATCTGCAGAAATATTTCTGTTGCGCAATGGACTGTTGTGAGACGTGGCCAAATGACATGAAGTGCAAAGCAGAAATTTCTACTCATTTCACTGGAGTGTGGTGACTCCAAGAATAATGTGGAGAATAATTTCTACTACCAGGTCATTCTAACAAACCTCCTATTTGTGACATGAATCCTGGCACAGATGTCGTGTACACTTCACGCACATACTCATACTGAAACAGTCGAAGGTAACTTTTAAGAAAAAAGTTACCGTTCAAAAGCGAACGGCACCTGTAAGTCATTGAATGACGCCTCTAGGTTGAAAGTGTAGTCTGAGAAAGGGACAAGTGTTTGACTTTGCTGGAGTGCAGTTTGATAGTCCCAGCGATGACAGCCAGGTATACACTAAACAAACAAATCATATTTCGAAGTTGACGAAGTGCACAGTATGTGAAAAACAAATTTCAAATGCCAAACTTCATGGAAAGAGTACGGGATCACAGTGGAAATTTTGAAACTGCCAATTGTAGCGGAGAAGCATCCACGACTCCATCTGGCTGACATTGAAAATCCGAGCGTAATTAGCGAACTGGGCTGCGTCTGGTAGGTTGCAACCCTTTCCAAGCGAGCCATTGTGATCCAGTGCTCTTCCCATGATGGTTTTGTGGTCCACAGCTTTTGTATTCGAGAGTTCACCCTTTTATACTAACCTCCTCATCGACGTCGGCGCTATTCCATACTAGCTGAATGTTGTTGTAGTAGTTATCAGCAATAATTTCGGGTTTACATACGCCAGTTGTCGGCGGCAAGTGTCCTACGTTTGTCAAGTAAGACAGGGTACAGTTGAATGGGTAAACGACATTCGACAGTAACCATTTCCGAATTACGCACTCCGCATCTTTGCCGAATATCTGAACACAATTGTTTTGAAAGAGAACAAACCGAGACATGAGCGTGAATCCATGATTCCTATTCATTTCTCCGCATCCAAGTACTTGTCTTTCCAAATATTTGTTTTTGGTAGTTTATTTGTACCAATCATTATCGGCTGATTAGGAGAAAAAAGAATTGATGAGGCTCATGTGAGATTACGGGTGGGTTACTTGGCGTCTGTAGTTTGCAAGATTTAAACTCCCATTTACTACATCACATCGGTGCTGTACAGAGACACATGCTCTAGTTTTTGCTTTGCTTTTGCCGACTTATTGATTGGTTTCGTTTCGCAGGCATCTCAGTGCTTGATAACGCCCAACCTCGGATCTGCGCGCCTCTCCTGCCGTAGCAGTAGGTGGCCCAATTATTTAGCATAGTTTATGAATTCACCATTTTTGAGATTGCATTGTTCCAAAAATTCTGTCAGCGCCTGAGCACCTTTTTGTCATGGTTTGTTTAGAACCCTTTAATCTAGTCTTATTTGTGTTTGTTTGGGCTCTTAGCGGATCTGTTTATTTCCGGCAAGCTTTCGGCAATTAATGCCCTCATCAGGCCTTAACAATGGGAAACATTACATAATCATCAATTGCTCCATAATAACCAAAAGAAAGATCTACCGTGTGGCAAAACGGCAATGATGACTCTGACAATCGGCACGGAGATGCTAACCTATAGAACACGATCTTATTGACAAGAGACGGTTGGTTCTGATGACAATGAGGGACCTCACCTCCTGGTTGTTTGTGACAGAATGAGGGGAGTAGGGTCAGAGAGGTAAGATTGCCAATGGCTCGGATCACGTAATCAAGCGCAGTATCTCCCTTAACTCATCTTTGGTGTTGATCTCTGGCCCATGGCGTCGTATTTCCCTGGCTCCCATAATTTTTCACTCCAACGTCTTTGTCAAATGACGGTGGAGCACTCGGACCGTGAAGACTGGTGGGTGCTCTCTTGCATATCTCAGGGTCCGGTGTCTTGAGAAGCTTTTTTTCGGATACGAAGCAGAGGTCATCGGGGCCCGTCTGTGTTCGTCCAGTCTTTTACGCAACGGTCGGATCGTTTCCCCAATATACTTTTTGCCGCATCCACTACATGTGAATGAATAAACTGTGCCACGGAGATCACATATCTTCTCTCCGGGACATCTATTTTCGTAGATCCGGGTGGATGTAAGGAGGTCTTTTAACGTGGGAGGTACGCGGAACACAAGCCTTATTGGTACCCACATATGGAAGAACAAGTGCCACACCATCCTTGGTTGAGTAAGGGAGCCATGTCTTCGGAGGATCCGCACGGTTTCCATTTTGTTCGAGTATGTAAGCGACACTGTTTTCTACCATCCATCTGTTATCCTGCATAGCTTATCTTTCGTTTTAAGCAGATTCGGCACCATTTTTGCTTTTACAAAGACCGAGTGCACACTACGTTTTTTTTACGATGTGGTTTGGTTTGAAGATCTAAACAATTCTATTTTTCTTTCCCTCCCTCAAGGAATCGAAATGCTTTCAGTTCATGCAGGAACCTTTATATATGTATAATCCCCGCGTTTGCAATCTCATCACCTTTGACTTTCGACGAATGGCGAAACTATGTTGACGAATTTGTCAAACACACTGAGATGATACCCTACTGCAGTACCCTCTGGTAAAGGAAGCTGCTTTGCACTACGGAGAGACATTGTCTCAGAAAAGACTACAGTACATATATGGAGTGAGTACCTTCTGAGTGCAAACATCTTTGTTTTCGATAAGTTCAATATATCTGGCTGTGAATCGCATTCGGTTCCACTCGTGAGGATACAGATAAAACCGAGGGAAGTCGACGACGTGCTCGAAGTTGTCCGTAATGTAGACGATGATTTGAGGCTGAATGAAACCACTTGTACAATTTCCAAGAATGAATCGAAAAAAAGACGGAGTACTTGGCTGTAGTTGTAGTTGGGATTCGTAATGCTTGGTGGCGCTTTTATACTTAGTACAAGTCTCCCAATATCATCCGCTTCTGTCTAAAGTATCACTTCTATTAAAATACTCATGATGTATGCACAACGAGCATTTCCTAACCTGGTTGACGAATCTCCTTGTTTGGAAGCATATTCCTCGACGCATGACGACTTGCCGCTGGAAAAGATCGCTGCAACAGTTTAATGTTTTTCCAGCTAGCTGACACTCCCGGAATAACTCGTTGCACGAATACCCATATTTCGCCTGAAATTGCTGACCATTAATGTTTTTGCGCGATGATTTTCAACCAAAAAACACAAAGATTCATTGCGATGTTGGCTTGTGCATAGCGATTAATCACTATCTAATAACATCCGCTATTTACTACACATAAACTGCTATATATGTATGTATGGCTCACCAATTTTTTGGTGCATGAAATAAAATGAAATAAAATAAATAAAATATGTACATAATATGTATATCGAAAAGTAATTTTCTCTCTCTTACCTGCATTATGTTAAAAAATTCTTCTGTTGAATAACCATTAGACCATGTTCTGTACAACGCATTGAGATGACTCATGTAGGTTCGATTAAAATAAGACAACTCGTCCATGTTTTCTAACCCGTTTCCTCCGATCCAAAATCTGGAAAAGCTTTCGTACAAACACTCACATGAAGATCCAGCCTTTGTTCTGCCAGCTTGCGTATAACTAAATCTATGAAACAAAAAGTTCGCAGCGCTTGCTCGAGGTCTCTCGACCCGCAAAATAACAACAACTTTTGAAGTGTAGAATCTCTTCGGATTTATTTTGAGTTTCTGTTGTTGTTTAACAATATAACTGCCACACAGTAATTATTTGGAAAATAAGAACAAAAAATAAACGTTTGAAAATTGACCAACATAAGGTTTTTTTCTCTTCAATATGCGATTTCAAAATTTTAGCGACTCATTCTGGGGAGGTTCGGAATGAATTTCCTCCTACAGTGGTAATCCGATGGAAACCGCAGCGTTATCCCAGCCACAATTCATAACCCAGGGTGCAGTTTATCCAAAATGACGGGTCCGATGAGCCGTGCTGAAAATCTAGAGGCAGCGCGGCAGCGTAGCAGGCTAACGTGACTCTTTGGAATAAAACTAATGAAGAAACTCAACGGATGGAAAGTTAGTGGTAGTAAAGGTGGTAAAGTGATAGAAAAGAGCTTAAATATTATACAAAAAATCAAATGCAACAAAAATGGCTGATCGGATTGGTGTATGGTGCCACGTCGGCTGCGCCGCTTCTAGATTTCCCACCGGCCTCATCGGAGCCGTCATTTCGGATAGACTATAGTCAAATTTTGTAGCAGAAAGATTCTTCTACCTGCTACATTTCGCATTGCGTTCTTTGCATTTTTTTGCAATGTTCAAGTTTTGGGCTGTGATTTGGAATTCTTGTTTGAATTTCGCGCGCAATTCATTTCGCATTGCATTTTCTTTTGCATTTTTTCGCAATGCTTAGGTTTTGGGCTATGTTTTGGAATCCTTGTTTGAATTTCGCGCGCAATTGATTCCGCATTGCATTTCGCATTGCTTTTTTTTTTTGCATTTTTTCGCAATGCTCGAGTTTTGTGTTAACTTTCCAAATTCTGGTTGGAATTTCGCTCGTAAATAATCTTGCATTGTATTTCACATTGCTTTTTTTTTCGCATTGTATTTTTTTTAAATTTTTTCGCACTGTTCAAGCGAGGGGTGATCTTTTCGGATTCTTAGTTCAAATTCGTAGACTAATTGAGAGTAGGATCGCTAAAAACGTTACCGAGCTGTTCCTGAATCAATCCTTCAGTCCACGTGCTCCATGGGCTATACTCCGTCGCCCTCGCTGCCACTGGCGACGCCTCATTTTTAGTGAGGATATTCAAATCGCGTCCCCAACATCGGCGAGCTCATCATTACTGTTGATGATCTGGGTGGGTGTTCGCGACTCAGGGTGGAGTAAGCGTCAAGCGTCACTGTGACGCCTTTCCTGCTAGTCCTTCTCGAGAATATAGGATGAGCATTTTTATGGTGTCGCAGCCACAGAACCACGACGGGACCTATTCAACTTAATTGTAGACGGCACTTACCGTTCGTTCAGTTCCTGACGCAATTCCGCAGCCATGGAATCGGTCTATCGAGTGTGGATGACGATGAGGCAAGAGCAGGCCTGTTAGTTTTATACAGCTGGTTCATCGATTAGTTCGGAAACACCTCGCTGACTTCACTCACGATTCTGCTCATAGCTTCGTCCTTAAATTCAAATCAGTGATTCGAAATGAATAGGTCCCGTCACGGTGCTGTGGCCGCGACGAGATGAAACTGCACACCGAATCCGTCTGTTCTCGAGAAGGACTATACATTATAAGAACGACGTCACAGTGACGCTGGTATGCTGCTTTACTCCACTCTGAGTTACCGATACCCACCCAGATCACCAACAGTGACGATGAGCTATCGATTCGCTTGCCAATGTAGATGACGTGCCGTCAAGAATCCTCCCTGACAATGGAGCGTCGTCGGTGCCGGCGAGGGCGAGGAGTATACATAGCACATGGAGCACGTGGACTGTAGGAGCAGCAGATTGATTCAGGAACACCTTGTTAACGTCTTTAGAGAATCTGTTCTTAGTTCAGTCTACGAATTTGAATTAAGAATCTGAAAAGATAACCCTATGATTAGGCAGTGCGAAAAAATAAAAAAACACAATGCGAACAAAATGCAATGTGAAATGCAATGCGAAATCATTTACGAGCGAAATTCTAACCAGAATTTGAAAAGATAACGCAAAACTCGAGCATTGCGAAAAAAATGCAAAAAGAAAATGCAAAGCGAAATTAATTGCACGCGGAATTTGAACAAGAATTTTGACGGACGACTGACTAATAGAGGGATGATGCCCGATCTCATTCACACCCCTAGGCCGATGAGCTTCTGAGCTATTCCATAACCACTACTATCTAAAAGCAGAAAGAGCTGACACCATACAAGAAGGGTTATCATTTGCGATAGCTGTTCTGCCGAATCGTTCAATACCAGATCAAATTAAAACTCTATTTGGTGGAAGAAAGCTCGCACTCAAATTTCAAAGAACTTCTCATCAGTGATATCGCATTTTCATTGTGATAAAAACGTTTACTATGGTGACGCGCGTCAAATTTAACGCGTAGGCCTGAAATTTTACAAAGTTTTCCCATTTCCACGATGCGGCGAGATCGGAAACGCATTTTGCTTGCGCGGCTGTCACGACGGCAAAACCAGGAACTATTTTCTCTGTTGGCGCGTCAAATTTGACGACCAGCAACAATACATAATGCCGAAGTTCTGTGTTATATGTTCAGAAAACTTCGACAGATACACATGCGGAAAGATGAGGATTTACAACTGTGTAGCTGCTTCACTAAGCCAGATGCTGTTTCAGCCTTATGGCGATGGTTGAAGAGCGTAGAACACAGTATAGGAGAATTTCGAATCACTAGGGAAGCCGCTAAAAAGATTAATGCGTTATCTCTTATTCCTATTATTCTTACTCACTTTACTAGGTCGATAGCGGTAACATCGTCTATACCAGGAAGTGAAACCTGTATATCAGCAAGGAGTCCTGTTGAATTGAATGCATCAGGAACCTTTGGACAAATCGTTATTGCTGGAAGCTCTAGACTGTCCACCTGAAAATCGACGAGTATGAAACACAGTGCATCAACATGCGAGTAAGAAGCTTCATCGTTCTTATGCAGTCACACCAAAGTCAGGAACGGTAACGATATCATCAACAGAGTTGAGTCGAAATTGAAGGACATTCGTGAATACAACGGCAGAATTAATAGTTCGTAGCACTATGCAGACCTTAGGAATTACAGTGGTGTGCACGAAACCCGAAATACAGTCCTTACAAAGTTACATGTCGCGTACAAGGCAAAGCTGCCATTTTATGGCCTCTATCTCTGATAACTGTGCAACACGAACGCAGCCCAAACGGCGTAATGCTTCGGGTAGAAACGCTAGCAGCAACGCTTCCCAGTTGCTGCCATCTTCCCCTCCATTACTGCCATTCTCCCCTTCATTGCTGCTCCTTGTAGCAGGAATGGAGGGGAGAATGGCAGCAACAGGGAACCGTTGCTGCTAGCGTTTCTACCCGAAGCATTACGCCGTTTGGGCTGCGTTCCTAGCGCACATTCACCAGAGATGGACAGGTACAGCGAGAATGCACAGACCCCCTTCCAGTATTGCATGTGATAATTCAATCAAACAAAAGAGATTGTTACGTACGAATTTGAATCGTGTAAAGCGAATAAAACACGGGTGCAAAGCCGAGCTTAAGGTAGGATGCCTCGGAAACATCTCATACTAACGACAAAGTCACAGAAAGCCTACGGGAAAAGGTTCTCTGAAAAATTTGCCCTGCTGGGAAATTCCGTGACCTTGTATTTGTCTTAACTATGCAACTGTCTCGCACCCATGTGTGTAATTTCATACTTCATAACTTCATTGGAGTAATGCATAGGGTTGGGCAATAAGTTCGTGAAGTGTACCATAGGCATTGAAACTACAATTTTCCACGAATAACGTCAATCACAATAATCGCTATGTATAGCCGCTTTTCTCTGCCATTAATTTAGTATAATGTTCCTAGCGTATTTTTCCACCATGGATGCAACCGAAGTCCGTTAGTTCATGTAGATTTTCAGGTACGTAATTACCCTATCTAATCCCAGTCCTACCAACTGCCGTATTTCACTTTGACTTTGTTGTCACCCCTGTAAATATTATGATCGAAATGTGTGGAAACATAATCAAAACTTCTCTGAGCGTACAAACAAGTGTTGGTAACAATTTTGAATTTTGTCCAACTGGAAACCTGGTCGAGATTTAAAGGCATAACCTGTTTGGGATGCGTACTAATCCCTTGTTAGTGCAATGTCATAAGAATCAAAGTTATCATCTGAGATTAGATTTTTCGAGCTCCAAGTGATGTGTGTAAAGAAAGCGCTCTTCTTATGAACTCCCGTTCTCGTGTGAATCAGACAAAATTCTATCAATGTCATTTGATTGGTCTTCTTTCCTTTTTTTTCAAACGAATAGCGAATTCAAAGTGAAACCTCGAAATATGAAGCGCAAGGTTTGAAGACTCGACTGCAATTACTGCAAAGGCTTCCCATCTTAAACTCCTCTGATACGGATGAGAACTGGGAACTTCATGTCACTCGATTACTTGTCATAGGCAAATAAAGCTACATATTTGCGCGGGGAACATGATCATCACGATTTCCAAAGCAGTAGAACGGGGGATTTCAGCAACGATATAATCCATTATACAGGGTGGTCCAAAAATACGGAGACAAGGGTGCGATGCGAGTTTTTCGACTTATCTCGAGTTTTGACATTTCGCATTTGATCTTTCGCTGTTCATCTGTTCAATGGCACAGCTTCTTCCAAAATAGAACCTAGCACTACGAATGTTAGGAGCAGCTAGGCTGTCAATCAAGGTTTTTTCTGCAACTAATGACATTTTTGTGTAGTCTAGGCGCGCATGTAATGCCAACCTATAAAATTTTGCAAAAGGGTCCCTGACCAGCACATCGAAGAGTGCAAGACTTGGGTATCAGAAAAACACCAAAGTGATTGCAAAAGGCCACCCACCATGGTTATGAGATCCAAGATTTGGTGCGAATACGCTGATATACGACACGGTTTGAAGGTGCTTATCAGATGGAATCACCATCATTTTAATTATATAAGGAGGAAGCACTTCTCAGAATTTTAAGATTGGAGCTTTGTAGGTCCAATAAATTTCACTCCCCCGTCTAACCACTGAAAAAAAAGAACCGAAAACAACCCTAACAGACATTCTCACCTTTTTTTGCACAAGAACTCACGTCCACTACCTTATAGCCACTATTTTTAGTGTTCATTCGAGTGGTTTTCTCGTTATGGTATTCACTCAAGGACAAGAACTAATTTTACTCTCATAAAATTGTTCAATCCTTGCAGCAACGGCTTCTAAAAGTGAGGGATTATCTGGGAAAAGGGCATTTTCGCGCCACAGCAAGTGACTAGTTCAAACTCTCCGTGTCTTTTCTTGCCTGTGGTCAGAGAATTCGTGAGATGTGATAGTAGATTTTCTTCAATAGTGAGTTAAAAATACTACGTTGGATACTGAATTGCCAATTTGCTTTCTAACGTTTGATATGAATCTTTTGGCATGTCTCCGTATTTTTGATCACCCTGTAGAAGCTTTCCAGGGAATGGAGCTTTTTGCTGTGGAATTTCATGGAAGAATCCTTCTGGAAATGCGATAAATTTTGTATCATGTATAGACTCCTCTCAACCGAGATTACTTTTCTTGCAGGATTATACGTAATGTTTTTTTTCAAGTCCGCAAATTTATGTGTGAAAAAGAAATGGCTTTAGTGTGGATACGAGGAACAGTGAGAGCAACACCGCAATGGTGCCTTCATATGTTGGAACATCTATGCATAGTTGTGAAGAAAACCCAAATAGGTAACTACAAATGAAAAAAGACAGGTAGCTAAAGGGTAAGGAAAGAGTTTGTCGAATATTAAAAAATAAAAATGAAGACCACGGATCTCCCTCATAGAGGGATCACAGCCGGTTAGTCGCGAAGGCTACGTGGCGCGTCCCCAGGTGGCGGATAGGGGATTAATCGCGGGCCAAACGCGACCTTGTACCTGCCCTGAGACGCGGGCAGATTCAGAGGATGGACCCCCTGTTTCTGCAGTATCGGAACGATTTATACTTTCTGTCAGCGCGTGAGTATGTCCATGCATGCGTGCGTGGGTGTGCTTGCGTATCTGCGGATTGTATCCTGCACATCTTTCCGATCAAAAGCCCTGCATTCAAGTGACTGGGAGGTACAAGGGAGGCGGTTCGGAGTCGCCTCCAACAAATAAGCTCCATCGTCCACTCCCGGGGAGCCCGGCTAACTCCCCGGTGAAACCCTACCCCAGCCCCCACGGGGGAATAGAGCCCAGCAAGCTATTCCCTGTGGGTCATTTTCTTCAAGCTACACACAGCAATAATAAAGAGTGTTCCCCTAATCTCGGAAGAGTCACTGGTACGGCAGCGTCAGTGAGGACGAGGTTCGAGGGGTTATCTAGGCTGCCTAAAACGAGAAGGACTATGATGACGATCTGTACCTTCAACGCACGGACACTTGCATCGGAGGCTTCCATCGAGGATCTGATGGTGCAGGCCAGGAAGATCAGGTACGACGTCATCGGACTGACCGAGACGAGGAGACACCGACCGCTGAACGCCACCTTCGATACTGGAGAAGAACTGTTCCTTGGAACCTGCGATAGTAGAGGAGTTGGTGGAGTTGGTGTCCTCGTCAACACGAACTTGGCCATGAACATCGATTCTTTCGAACAACTAACGACCCGAATCGGACGTTTGCGACTGAGGAGATGTGGATCAATGCCGGCCCTGACAGTCTTCGTCGCCTACGCTCCAACATCCAGCTACGATGAAGACGAGATCGAGGCCTTCTATATGGACTTGGAGAAGTTCTACAGGGAAGACCACACATTCTATAAGGTCATCGTTGGCGACTTCAACGCCAAGATTGGCCCTCGAAGAACGCCTGAGGAACTTCACATCGGTACCCACGGCCTACAGTGGAACGAACAGGGAGAGAGGCTGTCCGAGTTTATCATGACGACGAGGACCATCCATGGTAACTCACAATTCCAGAAGCCAACCTCCCTACGATGGACGTGGGAGTCACCCGGTGGAGAGTACCATAATGAAATTGACCACATCATCGTCAACCGAAGGTATTGCCTGACCGACGTCGGTGTTGTACCGAAGTTCTACACCGGATCAGACCATCGCCTCCTTCGCGCAAGATTCTTCTTCTCGCGCAAAGGAGAGAAAGCCGCGAAGTACAAGAAGAGGAGTCCTAAACCAACCATCAACTGGGATCTCTTCACTACGTTAGCCGGCTTTTGGGAAGATACCGTTGTCGACAACATCGATGAAGAATACGAACGGCTCATTCAGCATCTCCGTGATAGTGCGAAGAAAGCCGAGGGTTTGAGAACCACCAAGAGACGACTGTCTCATGAGACCCTCGAGCTGATACGCCAGCGTGGAGCAGCGAGAGCCGCAGGCAACTACCAGCTTACGTCCGAGCTCGCAAGACGGTGCAGAGAAGCGATAAAAGAAGACCTCAAGGAGAGACGAGCAGCAGTGTTGGCTGAAGCCGCAGAGGCAGGAAGAAGCATCCGCAACACCCGCCGAGACTTCGCCAACCGTAAGACCAAGATGACAGCCCTCCGACGCCCAGACGGAACGATCACATCATCTAGAAGGGTAATGGAGAAGGTCATCTACGACTTCTACTCGGACCTCTTCGACAGCCATGTCCACCTCCCTCCATGCCATCTCAGGGAGGATGAATATGTCATCCCGTCGGTTCTCCCTTCCGAAGTCCGACATGCCATCAAGTCGGTGAAGAATCGTACAGCGCCCGGTCCCGACAGGATCCGACCCGAACATCTGAAGAATCTACCGACAGCTCTTGTGAACACACTTGCTAGACTCTTCACGCGGTACCTGTCGGAATGCAAGGTACCTAGCCAATGGAAGACCAGCAGAACCGTGCTGCTGTACAAGAAGGGAGACCCGCAGGACATTGGCAATTATCGCCCTATCTGCCTACTGTCCGTAGTCTACAAACTCTTCACGCGAGTGATCCTCAACAGGATTGAAAGAACACTAGACGAAGGACAGCCATGCGAGCAAGCAGGGTTTCGGAAAGGATTCAGTACGATCGACCATATACACACCGTCACCAGGCTCATTGAAGTATCACGAGAGTACAAGATGCCTCTCTGTCTCACGTTCATCGATTTGAAGAAAGCCTTCGACACCGTTGAGACAGAAGCAGTCTTGGAAGCCCTGGGCAACCAGGGTGTACCGACTCAATACATCAGGATATTTCGTGAGCTCTATAGCAACTTCACGACCAGAATCTCGCCATTCTACGACGACATCACCATCGACGTCAGGAGAGGGGTTCGACAAGGCGACACTGTGTCGCCGAAACTATTCACCGCCACCCTCGAGGACGTCATGCGAAGATTAGAATGGGACAATATGGGAGTGCGAGTTGACGGCCGGCTGCTACACCATCTTCGCTTCGCTGATGACATCGTCCTTATAACACCTAGCATCAGTCAAGCGGAGCGTATGCTGGCCGACTTCGACGACGCGTGTGGAAAGATCGGTCTCCAACTGAATCTAACGAAGACGATGTTCATGAGAAACGGATGGGTCCCGGATGCCCCATTCTCGCTCAACGGAACGACCATCTCCGAATGCTCCAGCTACGTATATCTAGGTCGGGAAGTCAACATGATGAACGACCTCGCTCCAGAGCTGGGCAGGAGGAAGCGAGCGGCTTGGGGAGCCTACAAGAGCATCGAGGACGTAGTGAAGAAGACGAAGAACATCAGGCTCCGTGCCCACCTCTTCAACACCACGGTTCTCCCTGCTTTGACTTACGCCTCGGAAACCTGGGCGTTACGTAAGCAGGATGAGAATGCGGTCAGCGTCATCGAACGCTCCATCGAGAGGGTGATGCTAGGAATGACCCGCCTCACGCAAGTGAGAGCGGGAATACGGAGTTCCACCCTTCGTCAACAGTCGAAGATCAGGGACGCTGCCGTGTACGCCAAGTCGAGTAAGATCAGGTGGGCCGGACACGTGATGCGCCTAAACGACCACCGTTGGACGAGAGCCGTCAGCGACTGGACTCCGCGGAAAGTAAAGCGCACGACAGGAAGACCACCGACCCGATGGTCAGAGTTCTTCACGAAGTCCTTCAAAGAACGATATGATGCTCTTCGTGTCTCCCGAACGGACAGAACGCATTGGACCACCCTGGCACGTGAGAGGGACAAATGGAAGGATTGCTGGCGCCCGCTCGGTTTACCCGACGATTAACGGGAGTCAAGGTGATCAAAAGTGAAGAACTGAACAATTCGTATGTGGGTAAAAATTCACATACCGCGGATGCGTACACGTAATAACGGGAAGATTCACAAAGTTTATGGGTAATGATCCTCCATTGACCTTGTCAAATGTGGCAAACAATGCTTTGTCGGTCACCGGCTATCGTTCGGCATGTTGGAGTTGCCGACCAGGATGGTACAGAAATAATGCTCCACTATCTAATGTACTTAGAATGGGAAGCGTAACTGTAAGAATCATCTTGAAATGGCAGACGTAAAAAGAGCCATTCCCTTACATAGTTGCTTTGATTCTTTTATATCATCTCTGCATAGTCAATCCTTATCAATGAGTTCAGGAAACACGGAAAATGAAAACAGTAATTTAACCAGGATGGGATTCGCGTCGCTCAATAAGCTTAATTATAGCAGGACACATTCAAGAAAATTTCTGACTCCAAATTTCAACTTACTTTGTGATTTTTACGTTCGCACGGGCTGTAGGTTGCGGAGAGTTGCGAGAATGGGGACATGATCATTTCTGGCTGGTGATAGTACTACAGCTGCCTACCTACACCGCGATGGTTTCTCTGCTGTTCTGGTGAATCTAGTGGAACGAGTTTCAATAATAGAAAATTAAGCAGAAAAAGATTTCATTTCCTCTCCCTTTACATATGATTTCTGTTCTGTTCATGGGGGAAAGCTAAATGTCGTTCGTAGTTCTTACATAGCATTTTAAGTCGTTGAGTCTGAGCGTGGTATGGAGTATAGAGACACGATACGGAATTACTGAGTTTTTAAGTTTTCATCCTATCACTATGGTGCGAACCTGATTCAGTCCAACGAGGTTGGGGTGCAAAAAATCGCTTAAAGCAAACAAGCTGAAATAGCACCACGAAAAAAAAACAAAAAACAAAACACTCTGTGTTGCTCTTAAAAGAGGACTTGGCTAAAAACTCAAAGATAGGCTGACATCAATTCATAAAATAGGTAATCACGATATGAAATGCGAATAAGAAAGGAAATACGTACGTATGTATGTGATTGATATCAAGAGGACGATTTCATTTTAATTTGATCCTCACTGGTACTACAGTGCGTATTATAAAGATGGACATACCCCAAGAAGTAAAGATTCCTCCACTTGTTTATTGTTCACTAATGAACAGAAATGCAAATTGGCTGTTTTTAATGAGGTTGAAATGCATTTTAAACGAATGCTTGTTTCCATTACAATAATTATGTATGGGCACCCCTTTATACATTTTACCTCCTGGAAAAAGATTCCTATTCTGATAATCTAGTTTTTAGTAGCAAGTGTCCACTGCATGGACCACAAATCCCACACGGGCCCCAACTCTTGGGAGCTTACTTGACACATGAGCAGCATCATATATCTGTTAAATGCACTGGAGGTGTCTACGGCCGCGGTGTAAACGACCAAATTCGTTCCTTTTCAAGCGCTTTTGGTATACTCGCAAAAGATTACGACTCGGAAATATATCTACGATCAGTATCAGTGGCTTCTCGCCATCTCCGGTGCACAAAATGAAGGCTTTTTTAAAGGACTTCGTTGCACCTTAAGCCAAATTATGTAGGAAGTCAATCGGATTTTGCCTTCGATGTATTTTATTGATTTTTTCCGCGCTAAAGGAAACTTCATTAACGGAAACAAGTGGAGACGTGATAGTGTCAACTGCGTGCCAACCGGCGCATTATGTAGGAATTTCGTTGCTAGATCTGGCGATGTCGCCGATCGATATATCAATTCACACCTACAATTTCGGTTTAACTGCAGGGAACGTCAATCACAATTGCTACCCCGTGAGCTGGCGCGCCGCAACTTCCACGCGGCGCGGGTGAGCGCTGTTGATGTTGGGCGTTGCCTCGCCCGCGCTGCGTGGAAGTTGCGGCGCGCCAGTTCACTGGAGTAACAAGCATGATTGACGTTCCATGTAGGTTGAGGAGACTGTCAAGAAGTGGACTTCTGCAGGGTATTAGCGATATAAGAAAAGTTTTTAAGATGCTGCACGTTGGAATCAGTTGCTCGAGTGAGGCTACAATCATTCCACGTAGGGAAATACTATGCCTCCAAGCCAATGTGGCCATTCTGCGACCTCAGTGCGCATCCGCGTTCTTCATTACAACTGCTATGAATCTGTTCTGAATGCTCCTTATGAAACATCTAATTCTGAATTTTCTGATGTGTTTGGTAGCACAGATCAAACCAATAATATGTGAGTAGAGAGTAACCAATCTCTCAGAACAAGATGTACTGCTCGTTGAAGAAATCGGCTGAGAAGTAACGCTGAGTACTTTGAACGACCTCTCTGGAATAAAACGGACTGGCTTTTCCCGCAAGTTGTCAGAGATACCCTATCCTTCGGTTACGATTCATAACCTACAACAATGTTAAAAAATTCCGGCCAATAGAAGTAAAAACTCTTGCGCAAATCTCTGCTCATCGTATCTAGAGTCATCTACATAATGTCACCTCATCTACAGTTATAAACACTTTTTCCAGCTCTAGGTGTTCCAAATGGTTCCAGCGCCTACTCCGAGCCTTTTCCTCGGACTTTTTTATCCGTCGTAGGAACATGATGTTCTCAGCAAAGTGAAAATACGAGCGGAACCAGCAATCATCAAAAGCTGCTCCACTAGCGCAACAAAAGAGGGGACGATTCAACATCGGTGAATTCCAACTAGCACTTCTTCTTGCTGCAAGGAGACGTGAGAATTAACGAAATTATCCCACGGCTCACTAGGCCCAACACTCGAAAGAAGCGCAAGCAGAAAAGCAAGAATTGTGCTGTTTTGTTTTTCCCACTGAAATTCTTCTTCTAGCAGTCTTAGTGGTCGTCTCAGGTATATGGTACGAGAATCACTATATGACAAGTACTGCTGACCCAACTGGCCAGGAGTACTGTACAGCGGCTGGGTACGCACGCACCCCGAGCTGTGGCCCACTAAACGTGCTTAGAATGGCGTGAGGGCGGTAGGCAAGTGCTAACTATCATTTTCTCTGTTCACCAAGTGAGCCCAGGCGACACTCGATATTTAGGGTCTCGTGGGGTGTTTTTGCCCGAGTGCTGAGCAAAGGCGAAACATTTTCCAGGCGACTTGTGAGTCCGTTTAGGCCGGAAACTATTCTTGAAATGGGAGATGTGCGCAGACGTTTTGCTTCCCAAGAACGTGGGCACAAAAAGCCATCAAGGTGCTGACATCAAGGTGCATCAATTTTTACATTGGAAGAGATGTGAACGTAACCATTCCACTGAGTGAGACATTTACAAGCAGGAGTGAGGAGAAAGTAAGAAGCTGAGAAAAGAGTTCAGAAACGAGAACACTAAGCATTGAGTTCGCCATCTATTAATTGTGGAAAAGTCAAAAATGGGAGAAGAATGGCTGTTTTATTGAGGGCGACCGGGTATGAAAACGGAGAACATCCTTACTAATCGTATGGTTGTTGATGTAGCTGTTGGTCCATCCACATACTCCAGGATGACAAGTGTTGTAGTGACAGTCCCGCACATAATACATACAACCATCACCAACCACCAAAACGCTTTCATTATAGGAGTCTCACTCAGTAGTGCCTGAGAAGAAACGAGTTAACGTGAAAGTTGGCAGAGCCTTATGGATACAACAAACCTGACTAAGACCGTGGATCTCCCCCGTCCAGGGCGGCGGATCGTTCAAATGGCAACTGCACTGCTTTTGAGGTTCGGGAAAGTGCATGTGTACCTGCGATGAGCAGCGAAATTGTACTGCACACGTATGAACATCGGAGTTACAAGTGACAAACGTACCCGTACACTCTTGAGAATTGATGACATAGTTGGCATAGTCGTTGATAATCAATGGCACGTTACAACCGAGCTCACTAAGGACAGCGTGAATCTAATCGTCAATTCAAGTAGGTAACACGAGACGCCGGTCGCATGCTGGCTCTCTGTGTGGAAACACATCAGGAGAGAGGCCGCCAAAATTAACGAACGGGAGATGTCCTTAGGTGTCGCTGGTTCCCGCTCCATAGGGAAAAATCCTGGACAGAAAAAGCGCGTATGTATGGCTGCTGATTTTGACGAATTTGTGGAAAATTTTTCTGTGATTCAGTGGAGACTGATCGCACATGTCTTAAAAATTGTTGTTTCCAAAAACTACAACCACCGTGGTTAATCAAATAAATGGATAAACAAGTGAATCTGTGTTCTGCGCCCCTGTTGAAAAAGAGCCGGCAACAAACGCTCGAACAACATTAATAATGCAGGAAGCAACTTCGCAGATGAATTGGAAATGTCCGGTGCTGGCATATTTGAAGCACATTATTACTTGTCTGGCATATATGTCCGCCACAAATAATTAATATTTCTAGTTCACAACCTTTGGGTACCCTTTTGATAGTCAGGCATGGGGTTTCGGGATTATGAGCGATGCGACATATCCCAGACAATAACACAAGTAGTAGGTTGAGGAGAACCTATTGAATGAAAAGGCATCCCAGTCAGATTTTCTTCTCTAACTTTTATGAAGGTTTCCTCCTGTGAATGGAGTTCACAGCTCTCAAATGACCAACATTACTCCAGCACATGGGTAAAGCACAGGTTCTCGACTACTTGCAAGGTGTCGCAGAACAGCTCACAAAAAAATGAAGAATGAGGCAAAACATCCCTTCACAGTTGAAGGTGTAAATATGGTAGCATGCACTACATACGTGGCCTTTCACTATGCTGAGGATAATATTTTCGAGAATCGTCTGTGATATCAGCAGTCCATTCCTAACCGAATCACCTGTATAAACAGTAGCGTGCAAAAAAAAAATGCAACTTTTTACTTTTTGTCCGTTACTTCTTTCGAAGAGGAGTGGAAAAGTTCTTTTTTTATTTTTATGGGAGTTGTAGATAGTCACGCGCAGAATAAATAAGCCCACATGTGGTCATTTCGTTGGCCAGTCCTCCTAGAAAAAAATTTCTATCCACATCAGCAGAAATCCGTCACGTGGTGACATCCGCAGTGTCCCACAAAATATGGTCTCAGGGTTCGGTCTCAAGTCCCACTAGGAGTTTTGCCGCCGGGCGAATCGCCCACGTCATAACATACCGGGCTGCTACGCAGCGCGAGCTCGCTGCAGAAAAACTCGCCAGGCGAGTTACTCATGGTATTCTGCCGTTGCGAGCTCGTCGCGAGCTCGCCTAGCGATCGGCGACAAAGAATGCCCCGAACCATTTTCGTAGCGCGCGGCAAAACTCGCCGAGCGCTTTTTTTTTCAGAATTTCGCAATTCTTTGAACAAGTTACACTTTCTTTTCTGTTGATGTCGTGAAGGCTCGTGAATATCTTTATGTGAGCTTTCGGCGTTAACGCCTTCGTCAGACCTTAATCTTACAAATAAATTGCTACCTTATCAAAATCACACAAACACATACAGTAACAATACCAAATGTGCAGGTGGTAACAAAGTCTATCGACTCCGAGGCCAAATGGTAATTGTTTACCTACATTTGAATGACCTAGTCTCAACACAATTTAACACGTCAAGCAAATGATAACCTCACCCCTACGATGTTACTCAGAAAATGAGACTAGCACAAAATGACCAGGACTAAGAGGGGCTTATACTTCTGATCAGGCGATAAATCGCAGCACCTCTTTGAGTTCCTCCTTATTATTGATTTCCGGCCCATATCTCTTTATTTCGATCGCTTCCATAATTTTTCTTTCCAGAGTCCGGGTCATGTTTCGATGTAGAACGACTACATTGAACTTCGGAGCGCTATCATTTGT
This sequence comes from Ancylostoma ceylanicum, assembly GCA_000688135.1. Taxonomy (NCBI): domain Eukaryota; kingdom Metazoa; phylum Nematoda; class Chromadorea; order Rhabditida; family Ancylostomatidae; genus Ancylostoma; species Ancylostoma ceylanicum. Next base: position 46,099 of record JARK01000008.1, read on the forward strand.
GTGCCTCAAGGTGCGATGCCTTGAGAAACTCTCTGAAGGGTAGGATGCGGGGTTTGTGAGTGCTCGGCGGTGTTCATCCAATCTTCGTCGTAATGGCCTCATTGTTTCGCCCACATACTTCTCTCCACAACCTTCGCATCTAATAAGATAGACTGTACCCCGTAACATACAAATCTTCTTTCCCTCAGTACAATACTGACAATTTTCTCCAGGGCATTTATTCTCGTAGATGCTTGTAGAGGCCAGGAGATGTTTCAATGTTGGTG